>JACXGM010027766.1:0-14539 GCA_016801145.1 Umbra pygmaea | reverse complement strand
GCCAGGTGATGAGCGGTGCCTGGTTTCCTCCAGACATGACGCTTGCCATTCAAGCCATAGAGTTCAATTTTTGTTTCATCAGACCAGCGAATTTTGTTTCTTATGGTCTGAGAGTCCTTCGGTGCCTTTTGGCAAACCACAAGTGGGCTCTCATGTGCCATTTACTGACGAGTGGCTTCCGTCTGGCCACTCTACCATACAGGCCTGATTGGTGTAGTGTTGCATAGATTGTTGTTCTTCTGGAATGATCTCCTCTCTCTACAGAGAAATGTTGGAGCTGTATCTGTGAACATCGGGTTCTTGTTTACCACCCTGACTAGAGCCCTTCTCCCCGACCGCTCGGTTTGGCCAGGCGGCCAGCTCTAGGAAGTGTCCTGGCGTTTCGAAACTTCTTCCATTTACGGATGACGAAGGCCACTGTGCACATTTGGACCTTGAATGCTGCAGATATTTTTCTGTACCCTTCCCTAGACCTGTGCCTTGATACAATCCTGTCTCGGAGGATTGTATCAAGGATGTCTACAGACAATACCTTGGACTTCATGGCTTAGTTTGTGCTCTGACATGCACTGTTAACTGTGGGACCTTATACAGACAGGTGTGCCTTTCCAAATCATGTCCAATGAATTGAATGTACCACAGGTGGACTCCAATCAGGTTGTGGAAACATCTCAAGGATGATCAGAGGAAACATGATGCTACTGAGCTCAATTTTGAGTGCCATGGCAAAGGCTGTATATCTGTTTTTTTTCTAAATTTTGCTAAGATTTCAAACACACTTCTTTCACGTAGTCATTATGGGGTATTGTTTGTAGAATTTTGAGGAAAATAATGAATTTAATAAATGTTGGAATAAGGGTGTAACATCACAAAATATGGAAAAAGTGTAGCACTGTGAATAATTCCAGATGCACTGTAGTTGGTGAGCGTAGTCATCCCATACATGATCTGACTAAAGGCCTCCATGTTGTATGAGCAGTGCAAAAAGAATCAGTGGCTTGGCGGGCTTGGCGACATGTGGTTAGATGAACCATGTGAGTGCCGTTTGCCATCCTGCATCTTTCCAAGTAATTGCTGCGCTGCTGGGTTAGTAAGAAAGGAGAGGGGAGAAAAATGGGGGGAATAAAAAGTGTAGGTGAGGAAATTCTTACATTTTCTTTGAATTTTTCATTTATTTTCCAGTTTTTTTTTCTTACTTTTAGCTTTGGTAATGCTGTCTTGTGTTTGATTAGGGCTCAACTGTTGTATTATTATATTGCTGGGAGGTCTATTGACATGTGCTTTCTGGTTTATCCATTTCCTGTCACTTCTTCTCAGACAGTTCTGATGGAATTGCTGTGCTGTCATCTGTAGCATTGGAGCCTGTCTTTCTTTTTTTTTCTACTGCTTAATGTCCTAGAAGACACATGTCGAGGAATGTGTCACAGATATCCATTTTGTGCTTGAACTTCATCTGGGTTTTTAGTGTCTCTTAAGAATCGCCCAGATCAGATGGCTTGATAATGTCTCTCTGTCAAACAAAGTATACCCCAGTCATAGCATTTTACATGAAAGACCAATTTGTCACATATTCCCAGGTGCCTTTACCTTCACTGCATGCTTCATCAGATACAGGAGAGACTTGTCTGTATGAAGAAAGAACCAACAACAATTACCACAGGTATAGCTGCCAGACAGGAGAACAAATGTGAAATGACAGATGCAGAGCCACGATCTAGTGGTAACACTCTTGGCTCCATTTACATTAGCGGCTCCCTGCTGTAGAGCAGGGTTCAATTCCCGGTGCTACCTTTCCATGGTTGTCTCTTCACCATTTTCACACTCTGTGTACAGTTTAGAATCTGTGGAATAAGATTGACTCTCCCTATAAACAAATGTCTGACGAGCCAACACTCCCTGTTCCAGGCAAATACGTTTCTCCCCCAAAAAGTGAGAGATAGGTGGAGGGGAGACAAAGTTGGTAGGGGACCTGAGTTTGCTTCCCTAGCAACCTTGTCTCCCTTCCACCTATTTCCCACTTTTTCTACTCTTCACATCAATAGATACAAATACGGGAGGCGACTGACTCTCCACTGTCCTTTAAAGCGAAATAAAGATGCAAAGAGTGTCTAATGGTGCGCATATATCTCTTACATGCTTTGCTAAGACCGTGATCTATTAAGACACCAAAAGACAGCGTATTAATCCCTATGAAATGTTGGGTCAAGTCAACACTATCTCGTAGTGCTTGGATGGCCTTAATAATATTGTCACTTTCTTTTCCAGTGACACTTTCCAGAACGTCACCCAATTTCCGAAAGTTAGATGACATGGACCGATATGAGCCTGCGCTCTTGTCATGCTTTGCCCGAAAGCGTCACACTAAGTAAGGAATAGGTTGCTAATCTGGATGCAGGCGGTGTTGTCGGAGCCTCTCTGGGACCAGAAGGCCTGCCAGTGTTCCAGCGTGTCCCTCGGCTGTCGCTGGGCCGTGGCTGGAATGTGTTCATGACTGTGCATGCGGGGCTCGTTCCGCTCTGCTGGGGTGATGATTGGCTGGTGGGAATCTGCTGGCAAAATCAAGACGCAAGATCACTGTCCATGGCCAACCACCCCTCTTCCACTGGGTTGAACAGGGGTGAGAGAGCGAGAAAACGGGGGAGTGACAAAATGAGAGAGACAGACAGGAGGTGAATAGAACATTGTGTTCTGTGAATTCAGCCTGACAACCCACCCTGGGATTGTCAGCGTGCTGGGCTCTGCAGTCCATGAAAGCAGTGGAGAGGTGCATGTGGACTGGTTCAATCCCAGTGGACAAGCAGTGGCTGAGTATGATGTGGGTAATCAAGCTGAAGCTTAAGTGGCTTGCTCTGCTATAGTTAAAAATGATTTATTTAACAGTTGAATCTTCTGTACTGGTAAAGTGCAATCAAGCTTTATGCTTATTATAGTGCAAGTTCAAGTGAGCTGTCCCTGAAATTGCAAGATGATTGTGCTTCTTGGATATTACCTGAGAGAAAACACAAAGATGTTTGAAGATTCTTTGTTTCGATTATCCACAATAGCTTGTGAAGTTGAACATGCTCGTAGACAAAATGATAAAGAAAATTGTGAATTGAGTGAATTTGTGAATAGTTGCTGTGTTAAAAAATATCACATTCTTAAGAGAGCTCTATTGAGTAGAGGGGGTACATTCTAGAAACATCAAATAGCCTTTCTTAAAAGTAACATTGACCTTTATAGCACCGTTCAACCACTCTGACTTGAGCTCTCAGTGAGTCTCGATCCAAGCTTCGTATGAGAAACGTAAAGCTGCAAATCTAAGTCGCACAGTGCCATTTTCATTCAGGCACAAAAACGTTATTGAATTTAAAGGAAAATGATAACATCTTGTGGCGACCCAGTGTTGAGAAAATAGACTTTTATCGAGGACTGTTATTATTGGAGAGCTGCAGTATTTCTCTAACTTATCTCTTGCTGTTGTCTTAATTCTTCATTTTCCAGCCTTCTTGGTGATTTGATGGAGACAGCGAGAGAGAGAGAGAGAGAGAGAGAGAGTGAGAAAGAGACTGAGAGGGTGAGAGGGTGAGAGAATGAAAGGGTGAGAGAGTGAAAGTGAGAGAGAATAAGAGAGAATAAGAGAGAGGGAGAGAGAGGTGAGAGAATGAGAGAGAGGTGAGAGAGTGAGTGAGAGATTGAGAGAGGGGGAGAGAGAGTGAGCGGGAGGGGGGGAGAGTGAGAGAGGGAGAGAGGGAGTGAGTGAAAGAGAGAGGAAGAGAGAGATCACATATGATACCCTATTCTCTACTGTACAAAGAATGCAGTTCCATTTAGGCCATTATGTTCCTCATTGCAGGCTGAGGGGAAACTGTAGGGTTATAATGGGTGGTGGTTTTATTATGACATTAAGAAACACTAAACATGTGTGTCACATGCTCATTCTTCATAGTTCAAAGGTCTTGTGTTTTATGCCTACCCATACTAAACACCATATAATAAGTATGGGGTTAAGACTGACCAACGAGATTAGATGCATTTGTTTGTTTCTCTACACATGCCATCAGCAATCATATCTTCAATGGAGTGAGCCAGTTCCAGTTGCATTCTTGAATTCCTACGCCAAACCACCACATTCCCAATGTTTTACAATGAGGTGGAATTCTTTGGACCATGGGCAGTTCCTTTCCTTTCCATCACACTGTTACAGCTGAACCCTTATCTGCCTGTACAGACTATGTTTCACACTCTGGTAGGTGTTATGTTTTTGAACAAACTAGTGGTTTGCATGATGTTCTGTCATTTGTAATGTTCAGCTGGTATATTTTTCTGCTTGTGCAAGTCATCAACATATCCATACCTGCCCCTGGGAGAGTGTTCTTGATAGGTTGGTATGTTGTTCGTTTGAAAGTATTCAGATGTAGTGGTCTTCCTGGGTCTACCCAGTGTTTTGTCATTGCTGAGCTTACTCTTTGTTTCTTTCATTCTTTTACAATAAACATGATTTTGAACACCTAGCGCCCTATCTTACACCCAGCGCAATTGACTTTTTACACCAATGCATGTATCAGTCCTATTTTGCACCTGACGCATAGGGGACCTTTCTCTTTACAGACATACGTCGGTAAATTAGGGAATGAACTTGCATTCATTGGACGGTTCAGCGAAAAGAAGAGGTGTGTTCCGGCGCAAACGTTCCCTGGTGCTATCTTGCAGTTACCGAAAATAATTCCGCCACTGACCAGGAAAAACCAAGTTAAAAGTGGCGTGTTATATAGATTATATTTTAAGCGCGCATGCTTGGTCATAATGTAGCATGTGCACAACGCACATACACTTTTTTTTTGCTTCTCTCATCTACACAAATGCAGCAGTTCCCATTATTACAATACATACATAATTAAAAGGAAAAATATTACCTAACGAGCAAAATCATTGTGGTGTCGGAAGGTGTGAAAAAATAGGCATACATCTAGTGTACACATTTACCCAAATTACAAAATACATCAACCCCAAGGGAACCCAATCAATCAACATACAAGTACTTTGCGATGCTAATAGTAAAATCACCCATGTCTTTGTGAATTACCCTGGCTCAAGCCGCAATTGACTCATTTATGGCAAACTGCCATCTTTGAGGGGAATATCCCCGCTTGGATGGGTGACTGTGAAGGGGACAACGCTATCCGTTAAAGACACGGCTGTTGATGTCACCACTTATAATGCCAGCAACAGTGCATGAAATGCTGTTTAATCGAAAAAACACAAACATGCAGTGTACCCTAATTGAACGAACATTCGGCACACTGAAAATGCGCGTCAGGGGTTTGGATAGGACATGAGGCACTTTACACTACTCAAGTCGCAGCATTCTTTGTGGCTTGTTGTGTTTTACAGAACATGTCCATAAATCATGGATGTGTTGATGTTATAAATAAGGAAATATTAGAGGACTTAAGGATATGTGATGTTGAAATGCATGTGCTGTTACTTGCCACTTAAACAAATGCCCAAGCAGCAGTCAGAACGGGAGAGGAGCTTATTTGACAGAAGAGTGAGGTAAGCAAAGTAATCTCGCTCTAATGTTAGACTGCATTGCAAAAATATAACCATGCATTCATAACCTTGTGATTCAGTGAGAGTGAGCCAAAAACACAACCGTACATCTCAGAATTTCTCCCAAATTATGTTCTCAGGAAACTATTTAGAAAACCTGAATTACATTATATGCCAAGAAATTTAGGGTTTTTTACGTTTGAACTGCACGTTTCGTTACTAGGCAATATTTGTACTTCAATTACGTTGCTCCGGTACATTTTGTTTAGCGGATTTATGCGAGAACATTCCACACATTCCATACATTCCATAGCATTCTAAATTATATTGCAACATTCACAGTTAAGGTTAGGTAAGAGGATACTAACGGTTAAGGTTAGACATGAGGTTACTAACAGTTAAGGTTAGATATGACATTACTGAGATTAAGGTTAGGATTAAGGTTAGGGTTAACATTGCAAAAAAACGACAATCGTCTGTCTGTAGAACAAAACACACACAAAGTGCCGGTCTGGATTTGAACTCGCGAACACTGGCATGAAAGTCTCAGATTTATACACCCATCCACCATCCCCGACCTCCACCCTAGCAAAAACTACGCTATTTACATACTACGTCATGATTTTCATATGTTCATATTTAACGTTATTCGAGTGTTCAATTTAGTTCCCTACAAATGTAATTGACTCTCTCATATGTTCATATTTGACATATTTCGGTCTTACAAAATAGTTCCCTCAGAACGTATTTCATGTGATTTAGGGCTGCAAAAACATCGGAATGTATGTCTTGTGACTAGTGTTGGGTATAGTAGCTTGTACAGCTACATTCCAGTTACTTTTTGAGTTCACAAGTTTTGGGAAGTCCCTAATTAACACAAAATGATCAGGTAAATGGAGTTCATATCTTACTGGTGACCATGATTGATATTTTCTTTACTCGTTCTATTTGTTTTATAGGTTACTTTTAAGATATGAACTCCATTTACCTCAGTGTTTTTCAAAGTATGGGTCCCAACCCACCGGTGGGTCGCGGGAGATTAAAATTGGGTCGGCAAATATGTTTTCATAATTATTTTGTCATGATTCTTTCATGATTAAAATGTTATAGTTGACAGTACACCTCCACAGCCACATGGGGCAGTGTACTGAACTGAGCAGTTGTGTAGGACAAGCGGGTCCTACAGTATGATCAACACATTGTAAAGAACACGGACGAATCGCGGAATCCAGACATTAACGTGCAATTCAACAAAATTAAAATATAAAAAATCCTAATCTTAAAATTCCAATATATTGACATTATTCACACGTTATAGTTACCACCGCATATCGCCTATTCTGAAAGTAATGTGAATTTGTAAGCGCAGTGTCCTCCGAATGTGGTGTGTGTGTGTGTCTCCCAGCACACGCCTCTCTATTGCGAAGTGCTTGTAACATCACTACTTCCTTCCCTTTTACACTACATTCCCTAAAAAGAGACAACAATGTTTCTTGCGAGTTCGTGCGTAACATTAGGCTACTTCAGTAAAAAAAGAGTAATAGCGAGCTTCCACGGAGTGAAATTTGCGCAAAGAAACATGAAATTGTATATGCATTGTGCGTTTGTCTACTGAACATATCGCTCCTATCTAACGCACGTCATAAATGTATGTAGTCCATTTTAAATTGTCCAAAAACACAACGTTCGTTTTTCTCCGTTTCACTCACTTATCCAAATGTAAATAATACAAGTAATCTAATATTTGTGGGAAAACCACCTCATCTTGGTTATTTTGGGGATTTTAACATGTTTTCATAAAACACAGGTATGTGGTGATAATACTGTCAATATTGAGAAAATTAATGTTGTACCTATTATTATTCTGGTGACAATTAGAATGTATGTATTATGTTAATACCCCTACATACAAATACAAATGATAGGAAAACAGTATATTTGCAAACACCTATTTACATGACATTTGGGTCACGATGGTTTGTAATTTTGAAAATATGGGTCGCCGAAAAAAAAGTTTGAGAAACACTGATTTACCTGATCATTTTGTCTTAATTAGGGACTTCCCAAAACTTGTGAACTCAACATGTAACTGGAATGTAACTGAAAAGTAGCTTTACCCAACACTGCTTGTGACATTACTTTATTTACATTTTGTAAAAAGATAAAAATCAATAGCAATCCGCCATTATAATAGCAATCCGGCATGGAACAAGTGTGCCTGCTCTTAAAGGGAATGTGAGATGACACTCTGATTGGTTTATTGCACGTTACGCTTAAATGACTAATGAAGCAACTTCAGACCTACCCATTTTAGATTCGCGTTGGGCGCAAGAGTCATTTATCCCGCCGGTAAAATAGCAACAGCGCCCGGGACCCTCCCTCAATGTCACTTGCTTTTCGCATTTGATACTTGCATTTCAGATCGTTAAACTAGGCCCCATTATGTTTTGGCTATGTCTCTTATTGATTTAATGAGATTGTTTTGCCTCCTGATGGCTTGCATTGACACCTTTTGTATCTCAGTCATTAGCAACAGACTCTAAATGCTAAGCTTAGAATGAAGACTAGACAGCTCTGATGTGCCTGTGATAAAGATGCAATCAAATCAGCCCAATATGAAAAAGCTTTAAAGCCAATTGTTCAAATACCTTTGGTAGCCTAACATGGGAAAAAATAAAAAAGTGCTGTAATTATGTCCAACAAAATCTAAATTTCAAAATACTTTTGGCTTACTGGATACTTATCAATTAAATGGTGCTGCAAGATTATACTGTGTCAATGTGACACTGTCCAAAAACCTTTGTAGTCTACTACATGTGAATTTTTGCTTTCCAAAGTTGTCATACCAAAGCATGTGCCATCATTGTCACATTTATAGAAAAACACTTGGTTCCTTATATATAGTTAAAACTCTGATGACTTGTACGTAGCGAAGGCTGTGATGGATTCAGATGTGTGAGTTTGTATAAACCAAATGCTGTGATGGATACAGATGTGTGAGTTTGTACGTACTGAATGCTGTGATGGATACAGATGTGTGAGTTTGTACGTACTAAATGATGTGATGGATACAGATGTGTGAGTTTGTACGTACTAAATGATGTGATGGATACAGATGTGTGAGTTTGTACATACCGAATGATGTGATGGATACAGATGTGTGAGTTAGTACGTACTGAATGCTGTGATTGATACAGATGTGTGAGTTTGTACGTACTGAATGCTGTGATAGATACAGATGTGAGTTTGTATGTACCGAATGCTATGATGGATATAGATGTGTGAATTTGTAAGTACTGAATGCTGTGATGGATATACAGATGTGTGAGTTTGTACATACCGAATGATGTGATGGATACAGATGTGTGAGTTAGTACGTACTGAATGCTGTGATGGATACAGATGTGTGAGTTTGTAAGTACTGAATGCTGTGATTGATATACAGATGTGTGAATTTGTAAGTACTGAATGCTGTGATGGATATACAGATGTGTGAGTTTGTATGTATTGAATTTTGTGATGGATACAGATGTGTGAGTTTCTACATTCCGAATGCTGTGATGGATAAAGATGTGTGAGTTTGTGTGTATTGAATGTTGTGATGGATACAAATGTGTAAGTTTGTATGTATTGAATGCTGTGATGGATACAGATGTGTGAGTTTGTATGTATTGAATTTTGTGATGGATACAGATGTGTGAGTTTCTACATTCCGAATGCTGTGATGGATAAAGATGTGTGAGTTTGTGTGTATTGAATGTTGTGATGGATACAAATGTGTAAGTTTGTATGTATTAAATGCTGTGATAGATACAGATGTGTGAGTTTGTATGTATTGAATGCTGTGATCGATACAGATGTGTGAGTTTGTATTTATTGAATGCTTTGATCTATACAGATGTGTGAGTTTGTATGTATTGAATGCTGTGATCGATAGAGATGTGTGAGTTTCAAATGTTCACTAAAGTTCAACAAAGTTTTGCGGTTGAAGGGTGTCCGGCCTCTGAAATAGCAACGAGGCATCTGGAGTCCCAGTGCTCATTATCAAGAGAGGGGGCTGCAATACCAGGGCCCATCTGGAGCCAGCAGCAGACGCAAGGACACTGTAGGAGAACCAGCTCACTTGCTATGAGTCCTTCCCAAACAACACCCTGATTGACATTCTACTTTTGACCAGGGGCCCACATGGCTCCATTCCAACGCAGTGCACTTTATAGAGCGTAGGCTGCTGTTCAGGACTCCCCAGCCTTAGACCTCCACATGCTCTGAAAAGACGCTGCCACGGAACATACTACGTCACCTACAAGCCATGTCTTCACCCTGAGCTCTCTTCACTGGGTGAAGGTCAGCACTTTCAGCCCCTCACTAACATGAGCAAGCCTGCTCTGACGCGAACAGTGTGGCGATAATGACTTCATACCATCCAAACTTAATATTTCGCTACTTTCTGTGAAATCCTAAAACAAATGACCTACTGGTATAGACCTACTGGCATATTGAGTTAAAAATACTCTATCATTAATGATTAAGCAGATCTTGAGGTACTTTCAGTGTAAAAGCTAACCCTAAATTATAAAAATTGAGTGGTGACAGACACAGTGGCAACTGCTTTGATTTAAGTCAACACTGTCTGATTGCTAGCTTTTTATGTTAAGGGTTGTTCTGTGAACCATTATATACCTGGATTTACTGTCATTTAATGGAATCAGGGTTCATTCTACTTATATGCATTTGTTCTAAAAAACAATAAAATAAATGAAATAAAAGTAGCTACGTTTTTAAAAACTGACCCGTCACTCTGTGTACCAACTTCTGACTACTGATGTGTGAGTGTAGGACAGGTGTATTTCTAATGGGATGGCCCTGTGTACGTCACCAGGGATTTACTCTTCCCTGTCGAGGAGCCTTGTGCAATCACAGGCATCCATCATCTAATGACAGAGATGGAGAGTATGATGAGAGAGAGAAGTGTCGGGCAAGGAATCAGGGAAATGACAAGAGACAGAGAGTATGATGCCGGAAGAGGGAGAATGTAGAACGCTTGAAAATGATAAACAGATTAAAATACAGCGAGAGATAAAGGGAGACATAGAAAAGAGATAAAACGGATGAAGAAAGCGATTAATCAAGAGCGAGAAAGATAGAGAAAAATGAAATGCAAAGAGTTAGAACATTCCTGTGTAGGTGTGAGGCACTCAAACACAGTGTGGGTGAACCAGTGGATAGCTGCTCTAATCATAGCCAGCACACTGGCATTAACAGGCACTCTACGCAGTGGTGGGGTGTTGGGCAACCACTGTTAACAGGTTACAGTACTGCACATTACTGTCTATGGCATTTCGGTTTCCAGACGGGGCTGTCTGTCCTCTGGTATGATGTGTCAGAGGGTGTTGCACTTGTGTTGTAAGCCACGTCGTTGCTGGGTAGATTTGCGTTCTTTTGTATTCTCACATTGGCTTAACACTCTATGTTAAGAAAGCAGCCAGCTATTGTTTCGCTTTTACAATTTATTGCCATTGACTGTATAATGTCGGGGTGTGTGGTGTGCCAGCCCTCTCACCGCCAGCTTTATCTAACTCCAGAACACTATTTATCCGGACCTCTTTCAAAATATTGAAGTGTTTTCTACAGTGGAGCCTGCGGTAACAACGATAGATAAGCCAGACAGTAACATCCCTGAAGAGAAAATGTCCAGGATGCAGGGGGGCATCCGGCTTCACAGCAATAGCCCCCCTACCCTTGCAAGTTCCTCTGTGAGTGAACGTGTCAGAGCCAAGGAAAATATTTAGTAAACGATGGATAAGACTGAAGTTTAGGGTGTGGGAGGGCTTCTTTGTAGAATGGCACTTCTTGGTCACCAGGGGGTTTCTCAGGTCACAGACATGAATCACTCTATAAACATCTGAGTTCTCCAAACCACTGTCCAGCGACAACATTTTCTAATCAAACCGGGACAAAGATTTTGAGGTATTTGAGAAGTTTTGTGTCACTGAATACCACAGAGGTACTAATTTACTTTTCCATTCTTGACGGTAGCAGGCTAGCGACACACTGTAAAAACTGTCCAGTTTATAGCTGTGTAATGCGTAAATGTGGTGAATATGGGTCAGCGGGGATTTCACACACACTTTGAGAATCGGTTTTGCAGCAGCGCGCTTGCCCCACTCTCAAGGCTGCCGCCCCAGGTCCAAGGCTATGCAGGCTGTGTGGAGAAACTGTCAGCCAGCTACCCCGTGTATAATGTCACCTTCTGACCCGGTTGCCTTGGTTACACCCCTCCATCGTGTTTCCAGCCAGCCAACGTCTCCGATATTTTTGAGTGTTTTCAGCACGAAACCAAGTGTAGAATGAGAGAGAGTGAGAGAATGTTAGCTTCCTTCTGCCCCCTGCGCTTGCTAGTGCTACAGGAAGAGGCCCTAGGGTAAGTTCTTGCTCAGTCCTCTATAGAGAAACAACCCAAAGAGAAGTGTGAAACTGTCAGCCTTCCCACACGCTCAACCACTAGAGGTTTGGCACCCTGTTGCCTTGGTTACGCTTAAACTCATATGCAGTTCTCTGTCTTGGTTGATGGTGGTTGTGGGAAAGGGGGAATCATGGAACGGAACAACTAGCATTTCCCTTCCCAAAAGTGGAGGCGGCATCTGGCAAGGTGACTGTGTACGTTTGTACGCAATGGAGAGCAACTTATAGAGGGGTACCTATTTCACGCAATGCAGGTTTCAGGAAGCTAGTTATCAAGGGGATGCCAGTAAGGCTTGCATCTGTTTCATACCCAGCTAAACAGTGAAATGAGGCATGGAGGCTTTTCTGAAAGACAATATCCTAAAACGAAAACCATGAACGACTTGGGTTTCTTTTAAACCGAGACCGCTCATTTCTTCCCAAGAAGTTATTTTGCACTCCATTATTCACTTGTTGAGGATTAGGGTTCTGAATTTTCTTAATGAGAAACTCAATTTTCATCATTTGGTCAGTTACTTGACACTTTTATGCCTGGTTTTGGTTTTAGGAATACATCAATGCATTATTGCAGCCTACAGGGTTAACCTCTTCATCTCTAAGGGTTTTTTTCTGGTTTTGAAAGAAATAAAACATGCCCAAATCTAATGGAGTTATCTCCAAAACTACAAGGGCTATAAACATACTTTTGGTATCAAAATGAAGGAAGCACGTGAGTTTTTTTTTTCACACTGTATACATTAATGAAATTGAAGTACTGTGATAATGTTTAACATCATTCAGATGATTCAATATTGCTCTCAGCTGCACCTTCTGTGAACGTAGGCTATCAAATCATGCTTAGATCTTACATTATGGGTTACATGCCTGTCTTTAGAAAATAAAACCTCAGTAATCCAGGACATTTGATGTCTGTTTTTGAATACAGGGATATCATTTAAATGCACACAGTACCTTCTATACTTAAATTGTTAAATATTGTATAACATTCTGCCCTTCAATTTATCTCTGGGGATTGCTTTAGGACTCATTCTATTTCCTTATATAAAAGGTACGATTGGCTATTCTGTACATGGATAGAGAAACATTCTCTTGCAGAAATGCAGAAGGAAACCATGAAAAAAATCACATTTGAACAAAATTGAAAAATGTCTAGAAATGGTGCTTGTGGATAAATGAGTTATGGTTGTTTGCTTGCTTGTTGAATATCTGTGCATTATGTTTGTGTTGGTGTGAACACTGTTTTATTTGGCAAAATTAAACAAGATGACAATTGTGCACACTTATAGTGTGTTTTCAATTTAATTTTCATGAATAAATATAAATCAATGCCACAGGACATTCAAATGAAACAGCAAGTTTTGATTTGAATCATATTGTCATACTATTTTTTTTTATGGGTCATAACCATCTCATAATATGCCAAAAGATTTTAGATAACTTGTTATAACCTTTCAGTTCTGGCATTGTCATGACACAGGAATTCATACTTGTGACATTGCAGAATTGTGTTGCTAATCAGTAGTTATGTGTCAGAGATTAATCAACATACACTGTAGCCTACCTGTAGCTATCACGTCTCTTGCTCAAGGACACAAAAGCTGATTCCCAACCCATACTGCTGCGGTGTTATGATGTGATGCTTTAAGTGAAGCTTGACCATAAATCGTTTTTTACTAGAAAGGAGACAGCATGGGTAAGGGCAAACAAGCCTTTGAGCTGGTACCTTGTCTACTATAGCGGAGGGAGTAGAAAAGCAAACCAAGGCTGACAGGAAACTTGGCTCAATCATTAGTGTCTGGGTTCTCATTGTTTGGGAAGTCACAAAACCTACTCACCCCTCTAAAAGACTCCCAGACACCCTGACCTGGCTAAATGGTCTGTACATGGACCAAGGCATACTTGCCTATAACATAATAAAACATAACAAGGAACAACAGTTAAAAGATTTCTATAAACAACATACATTCCGCATGCAGAATGTCATCCCCAGAAGAAAGAAAACATGTTATTAGATAACTTGGGGGTGGTGGGGGCGACACCTGTAGCTTCAGGCTGTCAAGGCCGTGGCTCACTACAACGATCTTAGCAATCCGTTGTGACCAAGGGGGTAAGCGAGCATCCGGAAAGGGTGGGAAAGGGTGAGAAATTGACCGGGTGTTCCTCATAATCCAGCCACTTGGTCTGGTCTGTCAAGAGTCACTCTCATCTCATCAGTCCATAAAAACTTTCAAAAATCTGTCTTCAGATATTTCTTGGTCCAGTATTGACGTTTCACCTTGTGTCTTGTTCAGTGGTGGTCGGGTTTCAGCCTTCCAGAATCAGATTGCCTGACCAAAGCGCTAACTGCACACAAGATGCCCAGCCTAATATATACACTCACCTAAAGGATTATTAGGAACACCCGTTCAATGTCTCCCTAATGCAATGATCTACTCAACCAATCACATGGCAGTTGCTTCAATGCATTTAGGGGTGTGGTCCTGGACAAGACAATCTCCTGAACTCCAAACTGAATGTCAGAATGGGAAAGAAAGGTGATTTAAAG
>JACXGM010027765.1:0-14349 GCA_016801145.1 Umbra pygmaea | reverse complement strand
CATCAAACCAGATGTCACCCAGTCGCCGAATATTTTCACACTGCGAATCCAACATGGAAGCCTTTAGTCAGATCATGCACGGGATGATTACATTAATCAAGTATCCCTCCGCAATTGAACTCACAGGCGCCCGATCTGTGTCTTAAACCGTTGAAAACTATCAAAAATACAAAAACTGTTGTGGACTAGTAAACTTTAGGAACTTGCATATTTGATCTAAGGTTTGAAAACATCAATTAAGTAATACAAATGACTGTGTAGACAGTTTTAGAATGACAAATATATCATTTCACTATAACTAGCAACCAAATGCATATTATGGACAAAATAATAATGTGTATTTTCAGAAATTGGTTGTATTGTTCCTGTTTTTTTCCTGTGTTAAATAAAAACATATCTAAGAAAGAATAATAATAAAATCTACACAAAATTAATAAAAGAGATTATTGGAAATTTACACAGTGCATCTTAACTATTTGAAACAGATTTTCTATCTTCTATAATTTCTCATTAATGTCTATGTTAATATTCACTTATCTTAAGATTATAAAGAACATGTTCTATTCAATAAATATTGTTTAATTGGAAATTGCCACACCGAAAAAAGAAAGGTGGGCCCCATAGTAGAATTTTGCTTAGGGCCCCAAGGAGGTCAGGACCGGCTCTGCATATATACACTTCACTTGCACATACATATATACTGGTACTATACACTTGCACATACATATATACTTCACTTGCACATACATATATACTTCCCTCGCATATACATACATACTTCCCTCGCATATACATACATACTTCACTCGCATATACATGCATACTTCACTTGCACATACATATATACACTCCACTCGCATATACATATATACTTCCCTCGCATATACATATATACTTCACTCGCATATACATATATACTTCACTCGCATATACATATATACTTCACTCGTATACATATATACTTCACTTACACATACATATACTTGACTTGTACATAAATGCCAAAAGTCGGAAGTAGTGGGGTATAAGTGTTGTTTGGTGGGCGACCGAGTTGGATGCCTGGGTTAGCCTAAAAAGTTGGGTTTTCGTCCCGTCTGGAAACAATAGCCAATTCAGCTAGTGAATTTGTTGAGTTAGAAACGTGTTTACTTTGACTACTTAGGCTAACTTAAATAGCAAAACCTCCAATTAGGAATTTATTGCACCGCGGTAAAGATGGTTTTATTCCCACATTTTTTTTACTCTGGTCCTTAACTACTCCGTTCACCGATAGCTACAGTAGTTAATGTCCGACTTTTGGCACTCGGATGTCGGCACGGCGAAAGACGTTGTGTCGTAACCCTGGAGCATTCGAATGTGGGAATATAGAACCATCTTCATGATGGGAGGTTTTGTTATTTAAGTTAGATACTTATTTACGTTGGCTACGTAGGCTAACTCAACAAATTTACCAAATAAGATACATTCTTATACCCCACTACTTCCGACTTTTGGCATTTACGTACAAGTCAAGTATATGTATGTGCAAGCGAAATATGTATGCATATGCGAGGGAAGAATGCATGTATGTGCAAGTGAAGTATGTATGTATGTATGTGCGAGGGAAGTATATATGTATATGCGAGGGAAGAATGCATGCATGTGCTAGTGAAGTATGTATGTATATGCGAGGTAAGTATATATGTATGCAAGTGAAAAATGCATGTATGTGCAAGTGAAGTATATGTGTATGTGCAAGTGAAATATATATGTATGTGTAAGTGTTTAGTACCAGTATACATGTATGTGCAAGTGAAGTATACATGTATGTGCAAGTGTTTAGTACCAGCATATATGTTTGTGCAAGTGAAGTATATATGTATGTGCAAGTGCTTAGTAGCAGTATATATGTATGTGCAAGGGAAGTATTGCATTTTGGCCTAGGCGGCTTCTCATAACATGGCTATGGGAATGATATACAAAGAATATACAAAGACAACTGTGTGAGTATGTGCAAGATGCTTTGAGAGTTAAGTGGGGTCAGTAGGGCACAGACGGGCAGGGAGAGTTAACATGTGCACTGGTCAGATAGTAGGTTTGGATAATAATGTTTTAAAGGTAGTTAGTGGAACATTGGAATCGAGCTTCAAGGACTTTTGCAGATTGTTCCAATCATTATCAGCGGAGAACTGGAAGGAAAGGTGGCCGAAGGAGGTGCAAGCTTTTGCGCTAACCAGAGTAATATACCTGCTTGAATGTAGATTCAGAGTGGGTGATGGTCTGGAGATGAATGATCTTAGGTAAGATGGGGTTTTGCCTAGTAAGGACTTGTAGATGAGTTGGTACCAGTGAGTTTGGTGCCTGACATGTAATGACGGACACCCAACTAGTGTATAGAGGTTGCAGTGATGGGTGTTATATGGAGCATTGGTGACAAAACGGATGGTGCTGTGGTATACAACATCTAATTTCTTTCGGTAATAAGAGTTTGAGGCAGATCTATAAAATACATCTCCAAAGACTAGTATTTAAAGGATGATCATTTTCATTTGGGCATGTTTTGCAGGGAGAGTGAAGGAGGCCTTATTACGGAAAAGGAAGACGATCCTAGATTCAATTTCGTGGTGGAGCTGGTTTATGTGGGTCTGGAGTGTGTGGACTTGTTGTCTACAAATTCAAATTCAGACCCCTCCAGAGTGGTGATGCTTGTTGGGCAGGCAGGTGTAGAGTGTGATCGGTTGAAGAGCATATATTTAGTTTTACTAGAATTTAAAAGCAATTGTAGGCCCCGGAAGGAGTGATGTACGTCACTGAAGCTCTTTTAGAGTTTTTTTACCAGTGTCCAATGTCACGCCAGATCTATAGAGAATGGTGTAATCTGCGTATAGGTGGATCTGAGAGTCACCTGCAGCAAGAGCAAAATCCTTGATGTATACAGAAAAGAGTCGGTCCGAGAATCGAACCCAGAGGCACCCCAATAGGGACAGCCAGAGGTCTGGACAACAGACCCTCTGACTTAACACACTGACATTTATCTGAGAAATAATTAGTGAACCAGGCAAGGTAGTCGTCTGAGAAACCCAGGCTCTTTAGTCTACCAATGAGGATGTATTGTCTTTGATCAATGGCAGTTATGATGTAATTTAGAACGACAAGGCTATCCGTATCAGGCAACTTGTGCTGGCTGTTGGTTTGGGTGTGGCACCTCAGTGCACATGGCCACTTCGAGGTGAGCAAACACATTGCTCTAGTGCCACATTTCCGTGAGGCTGAGGTGGATGGTTACTTCGCTGCGTCTGAGCATGTGGCTGCAGCTTTGAAATGGCCCAAGGAGGTCTGGCCCAAGAAGAGAAATCACCAGGAATGGCTCTCATCTGACACCTTGATCAGAAAAGGGGAAAGGAAGAAACTAAAGGATGTATTAAACAACTGCAAAACAAGAGCAGCTAAGAAACCAGCTGAGGAAGCACATAGCAGAGTAGACAGGGAGGTAAAAAGAAATGCAAGGAGAGATAAGAGAAACTTTGTAGCCAAGCTTACAGCAGAAGTGGACGAAGCTACAAGGCAGAACAACATCGAAGCCCTCAACGACAACATCCGACTCCTGACCAAACAATACCAGAACGGATCCGACTCCTGACCAAACAATACCAGAACGGATCCGACTCCTGACCAAACAATACCAGAACGGATCCGACTCCTGACCAAACAATACCAGAACGGATCCGACTCCTGACCAAACAATACCAGAAAGGGAACCACCCAGTTAAAGGGAGGAAGGACATTGAATACACAAGAAGAACAAATCAAGAGGTGAGTCGAACACTTCTCGCAACTACTGAACCAACAATCTCCGGCAGTAAGAGCAAACCTGCAGAAGGCCCCCTGTCAGTTGACTGCAGATGGCCAACCAAAGCAGAAATTTAAAAAGCCATCATGCTCTCCAAGAACAACAAGGCAAGAGGTCCAGATAATATACAGGCAGAAGCTTGCAGATGCTGAAACATCCTCACAAGTTTCAGGCTTTCGTCAAAAACACTCAACAGAAACCGCTCTTCTTAAAGTGTCCAACAACTTATTAATGTCCTCTGATAAAGGTCAATGCTCGGTTTTGGTGTTGCTGGACCTTAGCGCTGCAATTGATTCAGTGGACCATAACATCTTGCTTGAAAGACTTAAGCATTGGGTTGGTATCTCAGGGAACATCCTGGATTGGTTCACTTCCTATCTTTCAGATACATCCGTAAAATTCTATCCGGTCCCTTTGGTCTTCTGACCAGGGATTACTGGTGTTCCCTCACACTCGTCTTAAAATCACACACTTGTTTAAATGGCTTTGGACTCATGTTTGTAAATTACTGTTTTAGTTCTGATTCTATAATCGATTGTTTTAGTCTGTTTAATTATTTTGTCAAATCTCACTGTGTTGTTGTCAAATGTTTATAATGTAAAGCACTTTGTGACTGTCTGTAAAAGGTGCTATATCAAATAAATGTGTTATTATATTATTATTATTATTATTATCATAATTATTATTATGTGACCTGTTTGGTAGGATCTTGAAGGAAGAAGACCTGCCCAGGTAATGGAAGGCAGGCCATCTGGTAAAAATACCCAAGAAAGGCAACCTAAGCCTATGTGACAACTACAGGGATGTAATGCTTCTATCGGTACGAGGCAAAATCTGGACTTCGAGAAAGCAATCGATAGTATGGATAGGGAAGTGCTCTGGCAACTGATGAGACACTACGGCATTCGAGAAGTTCACCACCATCATCAAGAACACCTATTCAGGAATGCAATGTAGAATCATACAGGATGGCCGGCTGACAGAGGCTTTTCACATCACAACAGGAGTTATGCAAGGCTGCTTACTTTCCCCATTACTATTCATATTAGCAGTCAACTGGAGCATGCGACAAGCCACGGACAACAGGCACAATGGGATCCAGTGGGCCCTGTTCACACAACTGGATGACCTAGGCTGAATTTCAATATGCATACTACATACTAGAAGTACGTACTACACAGGTGGTGGTAAAGTAAGTATATAGTAAGCGAGTATGCTAGCATTGGGACATACTAACGAATCATAACGTTGCATCTAAAATTTGACCACTTCCACGAGCGATGAAGCCCGCAAAGTTTGAACATTAAACATTTGGCACAACCTGTTCGCATTTCATTTAAACTTAATTTAATATTGGTACAATAACAAAAAACCTCATGCAATGACACGTTTATTATTACCTAACTTTTGGATACTTACATTTAAACACTGCACAAAGAACACAAAGAAGGACCGGCTTCGGGAAACCCCTCCTATTCTGTGTCGCAAAGGATTGTGGGCTACAGTCCCCTCCAAAAGTATTGGAACGGCAAGGCAATTTCCTTTGTTTTTGTTGGTCATTGAAGACATTTGGGTTTAAGATCAAAAGATTAGTATGAGGCAAGAGTTCAGAATTTCAGCTTTTATTCCCTGGTATTCACATCTAGATGTGTTCAACAACTTAGGACATATCACCGTTTGTATTAGACCACAGAAATTTTAGGTGAGCAAAAGTAAAGGAACAACTATTTTTCAAGTAAATAACATTTAATATTTGGTGGCATAACCCTTGTTTGCAATAACTCTCTCAAGCCTGTGACCCATCGACATCGGCATAGAAATTTTGGGTTTTCATGAGCTGTATGCCAAAATCATCAGTATTAAAACAATAAATGACCTAAAATATTTCAGTTGGTGTGCATTGAATCTAAAATATATGAAAGTTTAATTTTTATCATCATTACATTATGGAAAATAATAAACTTTATCAGAATATGCTAATTTCTTGAGAAGGACCTTATATAGTATGCATACTATGCGTATTGAGACGCAGCCATAGACTTCGCAGATGATATCGCATTACTGTCCTAAAATCACTAACAAATGCAAAAGAAATTGAGGGAGGTAGAACAGAAGGCAGCCGAGACAGGTCTCCATATTAGCATACAGAAGACCAAAGTCCTCAAGACGCTTGCCAGCTTGATGGTAAACCATCAAACACTAGAGGATGTCAATTCCTTCATTTACTTGGGAAGTGCGGTAGCGAGTGATGGAGGATCAGAAGGAGATGTAAAGAGGAAAATAGACAAGGCAAGAGATGCATTTGGCATGATGGGGGCCATATGGAGCACGTAACATCACACTCAAGACCAAAATACGGCTATTCAACTCAAGCATAAAAACCATACTCCTCTGAACAAGACTGAACAAGTTACAAATCATCACCAACCAATGCCTCAGACATATTTTTAACATCAGATGGCCTAATAAAATAAAGAATGAAGAGCAAAGCAGCCAGCAAATTAAGTGGTAATAAAGAAAATGGGCATGGATTGGACCAGAAGCGTCATGCACCTATTTTTTTTAAGGGTGCCCAGTGTGGGCAAAACACGCAAACATGTGCCCACAAATACAGATATTAAAAAGAAAATCCACTTGGCTCAAAAAATCTGAGGGGCCACGTGCACAGTTTCAATGGGCATGACGCCTCTGGATTAGACACATCTTGCGGAAACCCAAAAATTATATCACACGTTAAGCTCTGCAGTGGAACCCACAGGGCAAACATGGTAGAGGGAGACCAAGAAACACCTGGAGGAGAACTGTCACAGCCGAGATGGAAAGAGCGGGCTATAGATGGCAAGATCTGGAGAAGCTGGCACAGAACAGGACATGGTGGAGAAATGTTGTCAGTGGCCTATGCTCCTCCTCAGAGCAACAACTAAGTAAGTAAGGTCTGGCCGCTCTTGCTGCAGTGTAGGCTGGCAGGGAAAGCTCAGGAGGTGGTGGCTTCTCTTTCCCTGGAAGACAATTCATTATGAAACTGTGAAGGTGACAGTCTTACGTTCTTATGAGCTGGTGCCTGCCCTGAAGCCTGTAGACAGCGCTTGAGAAACCACAGGAATGTCCAAAATAGGACATTTGTAGAATTTGCCAGGTATATGGAGACCCTATTTGACAAGTGGTGTGCTGCTAGCAAGGCCGCAACTTTGGCAAAGGTCAGGGAATTAATCCAATAAGAGGATTTTTAAAAACACTTCCCTGAACGTATAGTAGTGCACCTTAATGAACAGAAGGTGACGTCCTTATCCCAGGTAGCTGTGTTAGCAGACAAGTATGCGTTAACCCACAAGACTGTGTTTTCTGTGTCTCGCTTTGAAACTAGAACAGTGACGTCATCTAGTAGTAGTCGCCCTCCGTCTAGTGAAGCAAAATAGTCTAGTGCTTTTATTGCCACAGTGTAGGTAGTGAAGCAGGCTATAAAACTGAGTCCAGACAGTGCTTTTTACTGCCACAGGGTAGGCCATATGATTGCGGACTGTCCTACTTTGAAAAGCAAGCCAAAGTCACCCCTGCGTAAAGACAAGGAGGTTGGCTTGGTCTAATCAGTAGCCCTTTCAGGTAAACCCATCGGTGTCCCAGATCCTTGCTATTTGCCATTTGTGTCCACTGGCTGGGTGTCTTTAACAGGTCCACAGGCCGACAAAAAGCCTGTTAAAGTTTTACGGGATACAGGGGCTTTGCAGTCTCTTGTCCTCACCAGTGTGCTGCCTTGGTCCGACAGCACATATTTAGGGTCTCAAGTACTACTGCAAGGGATATAAATGTGCACAACATCAGTACCCTCACATTGGGTTCAAAACTGACATAGTATCAGGATGTTTCTGTGTAGGTGTGGCATCCAACTTACCAGTAAATGGTGTAGCTTTACTGCTCGGCAATGACATAGCCGGTGGTAATGTGACCCCCATACTAGAAGTAGTAGATAGACAACACACAGGGACTGACGATGACAAACTGTCTAAAGCCTTTCCCCATGTATTCCCAGCTTATGTCGTCACAAGAGCACATGACTCTATATTGAATGACTCTATATTCGAATGCACCGAGGTTCCCAGTGATGTTCAAGTACCCAAAAATGTCAGGAAGGATGAGAAAGTTCATTTAGGCGACATTCTGTTATCTGCTACATCCTCAAAGGTGATTGAGGCCCCGAAGGATGATAACAGTTTACATAAATGTTAAGTGTGTAGTTTCCCCAGAGGAAACTAATGCAAAGAGGACTGCCTAATATGTAGACAAAGGAGTGCTAATGCATAAATGGACGGCGCATGAGGAAGACGATGATTGGGGAATCAACATTCCAAAGGCTTGTTAACATTGTGTTTGCAGGGATCTCGAACTGTACTGCATACTTAGACGATGTGGTGATTCACTCTCCTGACTGGGAAAACCACCTTTCCACCATAGATGCAGTGTTCCAGTGGTTGGAGAAAGCATCGCTGACCCTTAACCTGGAAGTCAATACTGGAAGTATAACATGGAAGTCAATCACCTAAAGGATTCAACTAAAGTAGTCGCAGACGCCTTATCCCGGGCATAGAGCTGGGGTTCGTTAATGTATTTTTGTTTTGTGTGTCGCAAACCTTGGGATGTTTGCTCGTTTTGGGGTGGGCGTGTTACGTCTCCAAGTTATTTGTCAGGGCTGTGTTCTGTTTTGTAGAACAGGTGGAGCCATTCAGCCGGTGCTTGAAGATGACAGGGCCCATCATGTCAGCTGCGGCCTGTTTGGAGCCTGGTTTATAAACCCTGCAATTCAGTCTCTTGAAAAATATTGTTACTAGTACATTGTTAAGTAGACTGTTAACCCTTGTTTTGTTCCTTCAAGGGGAACGCACATGGGAGTGTGTAGTTCAGAGCCACCCGAGGGCATTCATTACCCGTAGGGTAACTCCAGTGTCTACAAACACTAGGCTAGACCTGGGGTCCACCCCCTGTATTTTGGTTAGGGCACCTTGTTCATGTGCCAGGTTAGTTTAGTGTGTGTGTGTTTTAGGTAGATTAGGACAAGTAAGGGGTGGGCTTTGGTATTTTACTTTCTTTGCTTTGTTTCTGTCCAGACCCTTCTCCTAATCTTAAACAGTTTGGCTAAATAAAAGCCTTGGTTTTAAAACTGTATATTTTGTGTCAGTTGTCCTTATTCCACCCACGACTCCATACCTTTTTTACTGTCCATTGAATGTCATTGAGCAGTGGGTTGTTGGTCCCCGTAATACCTGCCATAGCAAAGTTCTTTTAAAATTCTCAACAATTGTAGACCTAACAGGGGTGAGTGCTTTCTAACCTTACAGCCACGAGCAGCTGGGCGGATGTGTTCTTGTTCTCCATGGCCTTTACTGTATCCCAAAACTTTAGAGTTAATGCTATAGGAAGCAAATTTCTGTTTGACAAAGCTGGCTTTAACATTCCTAACTGCCTGTGTAAACCAATTTCTGGTTTCCTTGAAGAGTTGCAGATCGCGGGGAATGTTAGAGTCTAAAGAAGTACGCCACTGAACATTCTTGTGCTGGCTGAGGATGGCTAGCATGGGCTAAATCTACGTTGAAACTTTTGGAATAAGGATAAGGTCGATATCTTTCCAGGATGCCTGGGCCAGATCAAACTGAAAGGCCTGTTCCCTGAAATGTTTTAGGGAGCGTTTAATAGTAATGAAGGGAGGCCTTTTGACTGCTGACCCGTTACGGATGTAGGCAATGAGGCAGTGTTCGCTGAGGTCCTGGCTGAAGACAGTGAAGGTGTATTTAGAGGGCATGTTAGTTAGTGCAATACCTATGAGGGGGCCTTCTTATGCAGATTTGAAGTTGTATCTGGTAGGTTCATTGAAAATGTTTGTGAGATTGAGAGCATCAGGTTTGGATAATAAGTTGGTTGAGGCATTAGGCATGTCCCAGTTTAAATCCCATAACAGTAAGAGTTCAGAAGTGGGGAGTAATTAGCAGGGGCGTCGGACTGGGGGTAAAACCAATACTGATTATAATGGCCCAAACGGGAGAGAGGTCCCTTGAAAAGTCTGGAATATATTGGGGTTGAGGAACATGGGGGCCCATCAGGACTGCCTATGCATAGGGCCCAGGATATTGTGCTACACCGCTGGTAATTAGTTCACAAAGGGTGTCTAGGGCACAGCTGGAAGCTAAAGGTGGTCTAAAACAGGCAGCTACAGTGAGACTCTTTTCTAACAGTGGATTTTATAGTAATAGCTCAAACTGTTTCAACACAATGGAGCATTGTAGACCAGATACAATAGTGTGCCTCTGCCACCTTTAGTAGTTCTGTCTTGATGGTAAATATTGTAACTTAGGATAGATATTTCTGATTTTTATTGGACTTCCTGAGCCAGGATATCAGGGTTGGCTGAATGTGGAAGAGCAGTGAATAGATAAATTTTAGGAAGTAGGCTTCTGATGTTAACAAGCATGTTTTTACGATTACAGAAGTCAGCATAAGAGAGCACCTGGGGTCTGGGGATGGCATTATGGGCTACTGGGCCAGGGTTTGGCTCTACATTACCTGAGGAGCAAAGTAAAAGCAATATAAGGGTGCAACAAAGGCAATGAGAATTGGATGTTTATGGGCAGACAGAGACATAGTAAGGTAAACGTGCAGGGAAGGTGGACCTAGACATTGAGTGACAATGAAAGAGGTTGCATCTCTAAAGGAACTGGTTAAACCAGTTAGACCAGTAATGCCTATTTTCCACTGCAGGGCCAGCCCGGGCCAGCTTGAGGCTAGCTTAGTATGGAGAGCGTACCCATGTAAAAACTTCCTGCTGGGTTGCACGCCGTACTTGGTCAGCTCGGGGTCAAAAAATGTGTAGTACTGTCCGGGACTGAAGCAGGCTGATGGGTGGGGTTACAAATGGAGAGATTCAACAGCCAATGTCATTGGTTTCTTTACTTGAATTGACACATTTCCTTGAGGATTCTACATAAATACAAGTATATTTTATGCACTTATACCATCATTACATAAAAACAGTAATGTGTACACTAATTGTAATTATTTTATTTCAACAGGAATTGTGGCAATCACAGGTCCGACTGATAACTATCGTGAATTTTAGGCGTTGCTTTTGTGTGTAACAAAACACTACATAGTGTAGGGAATGTTTATCTTATAGGAATCGCTTTTTTTATATTTTTAAAATATCAAGAAATAGGTTTATTTAGCTCTATAAGCGCATTTCGGAAAGAAGAAGTAGCCTTCTCACCAGCAAAACACAGGCATGGGAACACAACCCTAACAACCAGTGACAGCCTGGTGCCGTGCTGGACGCTGGCCTGCCCGAGCTGGCCCTGCAGTCGAAAAGGGCCATATGGGTCTCTGAGAAAGTGGGGGGACAAAGATGTTACCTGAGGTATACTGAGTGGAACTGGGTGATCTACAGTAAAATAGAACAAGAAATAATAACCCAAATAACAATGAACGAGACATATTAGCATGAAATACACGTGTGTTAAATAAGTGAGAAAAATAAAAATAAATAGTCGAAGATTGGTCAGAGTTAAATTATGGACAAAGTTGTGTGTGTACTGTGTACCTAGCAGGATAAACAGAGATACCATAATAAGAACGACTGCCTCCAGCTGATAGGTTGTTGAGGCGCTGTGAGGATTAGTACAACAGTTCACAGAATAAAAGACGCAATAGTTGTCCAGATATTAAATGTCAGAAATACTTTAATTATCGCTATGGTAGACTATGTGTATGCAATAACTCAAAACCTTTATAAGTGCATGCTTTTGACTACTTTTTTAAAAATATCAACAGCAAATGAGCACTTGCACTGTGTAAACAGAGCTGTGTGTGAGTGTAACCACTGGAAGAGTGCACAACTGTTAATGTTAGCTGTCCATCTCAATCTGAAAGAGTAAGACAGTACTGTGTTTGAGAACAAAGTGAAATCAGGGGCACACGTCACACACACACACACAAATTTCATGGCAAGATAGACATCACAAGTCACCAACTGTAGATTCATTTGTTTAGCTAAATCTCTGCACTTGGTAAATTACGAATCGGACAAGTTCAGTCTACATCAGTGGTTTTCATCCCATGTGCCACTGCTGTGAGGTCTCCCCAAGTGTGCCGTGAGATTTTTTTTTCTTCTAAATCTTATTTGTTATTTTTAGGGTAATTTTTTTTCATCTGCCACGATGTAAGGGTTTAAGAAACCCAGACCAAATATAGTTGAGAATTCACTCTTCATTTTAAATGCGCGTGGATCTCCAGTATGTACACCGATAAAGGTCAGGCTGAGCCCAGAAGTGTGTGTGTGTGTGTGTGTGTGTGTGTGTGTGTGTGTGTGTGTGTGTGTGTGTGTGTGTGTGTGTGTGTGTGTGTGTGTAACAAAGAGACCGAACAGAGTGGTGTGTAAACCTGGACTCTGGTTGATGTTTGTGTCTTTGTGTGGGTGAAGTTGAATGTGCTGTATGTTAGATAGGAAGTATGGTTTGCTAATCAGTGACTAAATGTTAGGAATACAATTGTACAGTATATAGCCTATTGTTTCCATTAACCTAGACTTATATGAAACTAATTAAATGAACTGATTTTGAACATTGTTTGTTGTGCCTTTGCACTTTGATATGTTTAAAAATGTATTTGGTTGCTTTTGGAACGGAATTATCAATATATGGTTGTCTGCACTATTTGTATGAAGAGACTATTTCATATTTATTCCTTATCTATTCATTTCATATTTAGTCACTTTTTATTCATGCACTATGCAAATTTTTTGGGGGTGTGAAAGAATAAATATTTGTGCAATTTGAAGCTTCAACTTTTTGACTTTATCCTCACTTCTTTAGTTTGCATGTCTATATTCTTTTCCATACAATGTATTTAAACCTATACACCTGAATCTGATCATGTCAAGAAATAGGACTTTTAAAAGAGCAAAGACAGGCTTTATCCACTTATATTATAAACGCAACAATCTTACATATAGCCCCTTTAAAATCCGAAGATTCAGACATTTTCAAGGAGATGATGTAGCCATGTTTCTGGTCTTGTGAACTGCAGCACAGATTATTCTTCACTGAGATGTGTTCCACCTCTTCCCTTGTCAATTGGTGACATGGTGTACTGTCCTGTGCCAAATTTATCGAATGTCCCTGTTGATTAGTATCAAAATGTACATTTGTTTAGGCCACTTACCTTAACTTTGTCAACAGAGCTAATTGGTTTATAACACACAGATGACATCATGACTGTGGAGTCCATTAGAGGTGAGTACTGTTGTCTAGGTATGAGGTCACGACTAGGGCATGGTGGGTAGTTGATGTTAATTCGGGACACACCAATGCAGGAGATCACTGTATGCTTGAGTACTAGCTAGTAAAGAAAAGCACCAGATTTGGTAATTGGAATTACACTGTTTCCTATTATTACGCACATCTACAAGCTAGAAAGTCGTCAACATGTTAGAGGTGAGGCTAGATATGCAGTAGATTTTATTGCAGTGAATTTTTTTAGTATAGCTAGCCACACAATCTAGTTAGCTAACTATCGTCCATGCTGGCTCTGTGCACTGGGGTAAAGTTGTTTTTCTTCTTGAAATTCAAGAGAGATTTAACAGATCTTCCTGTGTAGCTCCGGGTAGGCGTAGGCAATTCATCCCAAAAATAACATTAATAGGTGCAAGGAAATGTGTAGGACATTTCAAAGTCTTGTTTACTTTTTTAATTCGTAAATAAGAAAACACACGGTCATTTTACTATTTTAATTCTACACTGCTCAAAAAAATTAATGTTGAATGTGCAAACAAAACAAATCACAAAAATTATCAATGAAAATCAAATTTTTCAACCCATGGAGGTCTGGATATGGAGTCACACTCAAAATCAAAGTGGAAAACCACACAACAGGCTGATCCAACTTGGATGTAATGTCCTTAAAACAAGTTAAAATGAGGCTCAGTAGTGTGTCTGGCCTCCACATGCCCGTATGACCTCCCTACAACGCCTGGGCATGCTCCTGATGAGGTGGCAGATGGTCTCCTGAGGAATGTCCTCCCAGACCTGGACTAAAGCATCCGCCAACTCCTGGACAGTCTGTGGTGCAATGGGGCGTTGGTGGATGGAGCGAGACATCAGGGACGGACTGGCCATCGGGAGGATCGGGAGTTGTCCCAAACGCACGGTCCATTCTGACATATTTTACTTTGACGGCCGGTCAGCCAGTTACATTCCTGGACGTATTAAAACAAGTGACAGTAGGGTGAAATGGACAGGCTGTTGCATCCACAAAACTGCGCTCTGGCCCAGCCGTGAAATCGTGAGAGAGAGAGTTCCTCTATAGTTAGATGAGGAGAAACCCGAGTGAATGACGGACGGGGAGCGACATATACACCACCACCCCCAGATTTTTGTCCCAGTCCATCCCTGCGAGACATGATGTCCCAGATGTGCTCAATTGGATTCAAGTCTGGGGAACGGGTGGGCCAGTCCATAGTATCAATGCCTTCCTCTTGCACGAAC
>JACXGM010027764.1:0-14298 GCA_016801145.1 Umbra pygmaea | reverse complement strand
CCCTCCCTTTATTCCTCCCTTCTTTCCTTCCTTCCTCCCTTCATCCCTCCCTCCCTCCCTCCCTCCCTCCCTTCCTTAGTCTCCAGCATACAGGTTTTCCCTCAGATTTATGACAGGGGCGTAGAGGTGCACTTGACAGCTCTCAGATGGGCACAGTGGAAGAGAGAGCTTCTTAAGTGAGACAGGTTAGCTGGGTAAATCTATCAAGCATCTGACCAGGAAGTAGGAGGCAAGCAGGGAGCAAGGGGAGCAGAGGAGAGACAGGGAGAGGGGCTTTGAAGGGCCCTGCTGAGCACACAAGCTTCCATGCTGAGCACATCGGTGGATGGCTGACAGTTGTGCTCTGCCTTCACTGTAATAATGAATAAAAGAGAACTCCCTGCAGATTACACATCTTCCATGTTTTGACATTGACCTTAATACATAATTTAACCACAAAGCCTGAAGAGTGTGTAACGAGATAAGAGAGGACCACAGGAAGGAGAGAGAAGACCTATAGGCAAAAAAAGGTGGGGTGAAACACGAAAGCTATTGTCGCCGCTAGCTCTGTGACAGTGGGAATCGTTATGGCCATGATCCTCAAATGGACCGAAGGCGATGCGAGCCAGCAATCGATTAGGAGTTTTTTTAGTGTGTGTGTCTGTCTACCTACCTGAAGGCTCGCTTAAAAATTTATAGAATCTTGGCATTGTTCGCTATCCATTCTTGTTCTATGCCATTTGTTTCCTGCCGTATGTGAAGATATGTAACATTTAGAAGTTGTAAAATTATATGCAAATTCACACTTGGTGAAAACAAACATATTTTTATAACATACTGACAAGTATGCGATTGTCAGAAATAGTATTCCTTGCCTCGTCAGTTCAGTAGCACTGATCAATTACAGAAGGTAAGTGAGACGTGCACATGGGAATTTCGTAGAGCACTCTAAAAGGGGCAATTCTTTCATTTGTTTTTATTTTATTCTTTTTTACTTTATTCTTTTTTTACCAATGTTTCTCACCTCTCAGTGGCTCTTGTCCAATTCCCCTTAGCACTATCTTTACAGAAACACTTCAATATGCGCGAGAAGCTTCTTTCAAGCTTTTTTCCAGCACTTCACCAGTGGTCCGATTCTCATCACACTGCTTGTTTGACACAGAAGCCTTTCGTCTGCTCATGCACAGATAGATTACACATTCACCAACTATACTTTGGCGATTGAATGTACAGGCACCCGATCTGCACACAATGAGAAACAACGTGGCTTGTTAAGTAAGGCCAATCTGACATTTCAACTCCCTTACCCCAGGCAGCACTGTAGGGTACCAATTTGCACAACACTGTGCCGTGCTTCTGGCATACTCAGAAATGCAGTGACCACGATCATAGAGCCAATACCCACCCCAAATGAAAAAAGAAATCCCATGAAGAATTTCTTTGGATTGCTTTAATTCTTTAACATACTTTGATGCTAGAAGTTTTCAGGGGCCTCCACCTGAAGTGGTCGTCACTGGGTTGCAGCACAACTGTGTCACTGTGGCCAGAGTTTGTATCCTGCTCTGCTATGGATGGTACAAATTGGTATAGCTTTGCCCGGAGTAGATGGGTAAGTAGTTGGACACAATTAGCATGTCACGAGCGACTCCTCGTGTGCAGGTCGGGCGCCTGTAAATTCAGTCACGGTTGTATGTTTGGCAGATGTGTGACCTACCACATATGTATCAACTTAACGCTTCGGTGTTGAATGAATTAAATTGATCAGAAATAATAGACAAAATGATTAATTATGGAGGAGCTCAAGCTTTCATCATTAGGACACTAATTTTATGTCTTGGATATATATTTAAATATATTGAAAGCCACCTCGGTGAATTTATATAAAAAACATGAAAATCCCTGTGTGTGCTAAATGTTTTGACCAGTAGTGTACAAACGTTTGAAAGTTTTCACATCCTAACTGTTATGAACAATTCCTTAAACCTGAATTATTATTAATTAAATAAAACAGTTTTCACCAATTAATGTAGACTGGTGATCATAAAAAATCCACTATTTAACACAGCAGTGCTGTAAAGTCAGGAAAATAAAATATTTTCGGAACTACAATATGTTCACTACATACAGTTGTGCTCAAAGGTTTGCACACCCATGGAGAATGAACAATTTTTAAAGAAAAACAGTTTTTTATATCTCACAGGATTCATATTTAACTGTTGGTCATAACAGAATGGCACAATTATAATAGACAACATGGCAGCAAAGAAAATAATGAAATGACCCTTGTTCAAAAGTCTGCATGCCCTCAGTTCTCAAGACAGTGAATTGCCCACTTTAGCTTCATTTGTGATCGTTGTTTATGAGGCCCCAAATACCTGCAGGTGGTATAGCTGCCAATTTGTCTTAGCAAAATGCCTCCAGGTCATGCAAAGTCTTTGGTCGTCTCCCCAGAATGGCTCGATGATATTAAGGTCAGGAGAATATGATGGCCATTCCAAAACATTCACCTTTTTCTGCTTTAACCACTGAATGGTCAACTCAGCCTTGTGCTTAGGGTCATTGTCATGCTGGAAAGTCCAAGAGTGTCCCATGCACAGCTTTTTTGCAGAAGAATGCAAATTGTCTGCCAGTGTTGTCTGATAAAATGCTGCATTCATCTTGCCATCAATTTTCACAAGTTTCCTTGTGCCTTTAGAGCTCACACCCCCCCAAAATATCTGTGAACCCACACCATGCTTCACAGTGGGGATGGTATTCTTTTCAATATAGGCCTTATTGTTCCCTTTCCAAATGTAGTGCTTATGGTTGTGACCATAAAGCTCTATTTTGGTCTCATCACTCCAAATTACAGTGTGCCAGAAGCTTTGAGACGTGTCAAGGTATTGGTGTCGGGCATATTGTAACCAGGCTTTTTTGTGGCACTGGCAGAGTGAAGGCTTCTTTCTGGCAACTCGACCGTGCAGCTCATTTCTGTACTGTCATATTGTGCTCCTTGAAACAACCATACTGTCTTTTTCCAGAGCAGAGTCTATGTCTCCTGAGGTTACCTGTGGGTTTTTCTTTGTATCCAGAACAATTCTTCAGGCAGTTTTGGCTGAAATCTTTCTTGGTCTACCTGACCTTGGCTTGGAATCAAGAGATTTTAGATGCTTCCACTTGTTAGCAAGTGATTGAACAATATTGACTGGCATTTGCAAGGCTTTGAATATCTTTCTATATCCTTACTAACTTTATGCAGTTCCAGTGCCTTATTATGCAGGTCTTTTGACAGTTCTTTTCTGTTCCCTTTGGCTCAGAATCTAGACTGCTCAGTACATCCACGTGAGAACTAACAAACTATTTGACTATTTATATATATACCTGTTAACTGTCGCAAGTTCTTCTTGTATAGCTACAATATCTTGGCATTTGACACAATGTACTATATCTGTGATTTGATGCCACACACTAAGTGTCAATTAACGTGACCGTTATATATACATTTTGCTCCTTATCATGTTACTGGAAAACTAATAGAAGAATCCCTATTTAAACATTATAGCTGAACTACGTTCAGCGGTTATTCTATTGAATCATGCGATTATTCGCATGGATCGTGGAATGCACTCCCACAATAGGAGATGGCCCCCAATCACAAAAACAGAGATGCTCTGTATGCCATACTCTGATGCTATACAAATCATCATTGGTAGGGTAGCGTGTTGGCAGGAAGAAACTCAACACACAAAGGAAATAATGCGTTTGACACAAAAAAAAACTGAAAACTGTAGAAGGTACACCGCAAAGTATTTTTTGTGTTTGCAGAATACACTAGTGAAACATTTTAAAGAAAGAAAATAAAAGTAAACATGTAAGGTGTGGGGCATTGACAGTGGAACTGACGTCACACAATGACAGCTGTGTTGTCAGATCTTGGAAGGGACGTGGTTCAGCTTTAAGAGAAATTGGCAGTTTTTCACATTCCTAGTGTACATATAACTTAGCGTTGTCAAAAAGCCTGGTAAAGCAATTTATAAGGATCCTCCAAAAACGTTGACATTTTTGCAGTAATGTAAATTTTTGCAGTAATGTAAATTGCTGCCACTTTTCTAGGTGTTTGTGTCAAATGCACACAGTTGAGCAATTTATTTGCAAATGTCACAATTCAGTGTGTTGGGTGAAGGAGGGAGACCGAACAGGAAGGTGTTTGAATATAGATGGTTTACTTGCAAGTTACGTCCAGGACATTTATACATACGAATATGCAGTTGCAGGTTTCATTATTGTGAATCAGTGATATATAGAATTATATAAACTCATGATCTTACCCAGTGTGGACGTGGACAATAAATCTACAGTATAAAGAGCATACAAATACAAACTCTAACAATACTGCACTCTTTTCACAAACACATATCTATCGATATTACCTCCTGGACAGAGAGCAAACCTCAGGTACAGATACTCAATGACTACAAAGTACAATCTTCAACGAACAGTAGAACACACATAACGTAATACAGATAATAAATGCTTGAAACCTCCCTCTAGTTTGACTAGCGTTTATATAATGACGACAAACTAGCTAAACGACATTGGCTGAAAGTAATCATCAATCAGATCTACAAAATACCAGCCTAACCTAAACCTTATCCTAGCAATGGCCAAACTAGAGAGAGGTGTCACCATTCTTAAATGGACATACATAGAAACCAAATTATAACAACAAAGCACAGTATCAGCATAATACTAATACACAGAAAATACACAGAAAACACATTATATTTCATGAGTCCATATCTCAGTTCAATGTTCATGCCAGCACACAGTGGGCTGGACGTGACAGCGAAATGTAGCGCAAATTTGATAATTTAACTGTGTTATCAGATTGATTTTTAATAACTTACTTTTTTGCCAACAGACATTGCATTTGCCTACAGACATTGCAACCCTTCTCTTTTTGACTTTCCTAATATTTTTATCAGGTGTCAAAGCCTATTTCCCAAGCTGCATATATGTAGTAATGACAATTTGAAGGGTGGAAGATGGTTGTGGTAAGTTTAGGCATCCTATTTTTTGCACTCACTGTTCAACATAAACCTCCACACCAGCAGGGGGCAGTGAATCACTACATTAAGCATTCAGTCTTTATAAGGTTTCATGCTGTAGAGAGAAAAAGAAATGGGTGTGGGTTTTTGTGTTGACAGTTCAGAGAGTATTACTTATGGAAAGGACATACTAAAATATGTTATTTGCGGTGAGGAACTTCTCCTGTCCTTTCGCAATTGCAATTTCCCCTATAAACTGTACAGACAATGAACTCACCTATCTTTCTATTGTTGTTGTTTTTTTAGTATGTATCTGTTTCTTTCTGTTCAGGCCAGATTGAGGTCTACAGGGGCTTTGAATGTATTTAGATTAACTTGCCCTGAATGGCCTACAATCTGGTCCAGCTGGTTAATGGAGAATGTGTGTGTGTGTGTGTGTGTGTGTGTGCATGTATGTTTGTGCCACCATGACTGGCTGTGGGTGAGGTTTTGACAGTGGCAGCAGTGCCATTTTGGCGATCTCTTCTAAGGGCTGTGTCAAGATGGAGAGAAGGCCATGGCCAGACTGGCAATGTGTGTATGTGTGTGTGTGTGTTTGGAGTAGCAGAGCGGTGCATTGCCACTGCAGCGGTGGACTAATGAGCCTGTAAACACATTCATTTGACATCATTAATTGGATGAGATCACAGAGCCCCACAGAACGGAGAACGTCTGTGTGTGCTCATGCGAATGTGGGTGGATGTCTGTGTGTGGTTGTGTGTTGGGGTATGAGAGGTTATTTAATCAGAAAATGATCTCTTAGATCAAAGATTTAGTCTAAAATCCTTGATTATGTGACACATGGGAAAATTAGAGGCAGCATTCTGCCAGCGAGCTCTGAGTCGTTTGGTCAGCTGTTCAGGCCGTTTGTTGGCACAGAGTGCTGTTTCACTGGGGAGGGATTTAGATGGTGCACATACTGTGGAAAAGAGCCCACGGTTTTGTAAACACTTACGTTAGCTAGAAGAAGACGCACAGCAAAAGAGATCGACATTGCCTAACATTTCTCTTCATTTCCTCTTTGAGTCTCATTTGTTCAAAACAGAATGCATTAATGAGATACACTCTGCTGTTTTTGAATACAAAGATTTTGGAGTTTTTCCCTTAGCTGTCACTAGGAGCATTCAATAAGTTCAAATTTCTATGCAATTCGGTTCTAACAGTTCCATCCCATTGTCAGCTCATTTAGACCAGAGACGAGGAGTTGTTAGCTACTCCAGTTCTCATACCTCTTAACTGCGAACCAGTCCAGTCCCTAATGATCCACCTACCACCCTGTACAAGTCCCCCCCCGCTCCTGAAAGCTTTCATTTACAGACTTGCTTGCTCCGAATTGCTTTGTTCCTGGGCGATTCATGTTTTTTGGGACGGAGCTAGTTTTTCGGGAAACTTTTTTTCTGTGTGTCGCAAAGACTAAGAGACCGAGACAGCGACAGCAAGCGCTCTTCTTCTTCGGCGTGATAGATTATGAAGATTTGACTTCCTGTCTTTGATTCCCCACTGACAGTCATCCCTCAGCCCTCCTTTAAAGTCTTACTTTCAAGCCCTAATGGCTGTCATGTCGCGGTGCTCTCCGGACTCTTACTCAAAGTGTCATTGGCATAATGGTCGGCAGCCGTTGGCCCCTTTTGATCATCCATGCTGTGTGCAAGCAAGAAGGGTACTATGAACCGAGACAGTGAGGTATGTGTGTGTGCCTCTAGCCCCCCAACCTGGCTGCCACTCCCAGGCAAAACGCCACTACTGGAAATTTAAAATTCACTTTTAAATAGTTTTCTCTCCTTTTTTGGTGCCTAATAGCTGCACCGTGGAAAGGTGTGTGTGTGTGTGTGCATGTGCACGTGCACGTGCACGTGCCTGGGTACACTCATTAAATCCCAGGAACTAGTATCTCCTGCATCAGTGTCTCAGTGTCTGCCCAGCCAGGCACTCCTTCTCTGGTGTGCAGACCCCAGCCAAGAAAGAAGAAAGATTGAAGGAGAGAAAGAGGGAGCAATAGAGAGAGAGCGGTCAGGGTGCAATGTACATAGTGATGGAGCGAAGTTGAGATGGTGAAGAAGAAGAAGCTGAAGAGCAATTTTTGTTAACAAATCACAACTGTCATCACAGCAGAGAAATTACATTATACAGTCCACTTCTATGTCAGTGCTTGATTATGGTGATGTTCTATATTTTCATGCATCAGTGTCTGTCTTGAAACCTCTTGATGAGGTTTAGCTTGCAGCGTTGTAATTTATCACTGGGGCAAAGTTTAGCACACAGTCTGGTCTTACATCTATTTTCTCTCCTGTCAAACGATCATGTCCAATTCCCCAATTCGCTTTGTTACGTCAGGAAATCCACAGAAAGAGACGGACTGTCAAAGATCCATCACATGCTTTTTCACAATGTGTCACCAAACATATTAGATTGTTATCAACTGCTTGTTCTGCGCAGAAATCTATAGTTGATACACGTGCTGAGGCTACACATTAATTTACTTTATGACCACGATTGAATTTAAATGTCTACCCATGGAGTCACTGTGTCTGAGATTGACGTGACAAGGCACCCATCTGATTAACCTTCCATACGACCTGGGCAGCAATTTGTGACACTCTATGCTGGACCCAAGGGCACAATTGAAATGCCGTGACCAGGAAACAAACCCTAGTCACTGTGACCCAGTGGTGTTGTGAGCGGCATTGACACCTGTGCCACATAGATGCCTACACAAATTATAGTCTTCAGTTGGCTGGGACGTCCTGAGTTCCATAAGGGCCAGATATTGCTTAATGTTTGTGTGATAGGACTGGACATCCTGCTGTTATCAAAGACACTCAAGACTAGCAACTTAGAAACCTAAAGCTAGATAGTCTAATAATAATAATAATACATGGTACTTATATAGCCTTTTCAAGGACCCAAAGACGCTTTACAAAAACAGCAAAACAAAGAACAAAGGAAAACAAAAGGAAAAAAGCAAAGGGGCTATGGGAAGGCTTGTTTAAACAGAAAAGGCTTAAGGTGGTGGCATCAGATGTTAACAGAGTCATGGATGGATTGAGGCAGAGAGTTCCAGAGCGTGGAAGCAACACTAGAGAAAGCCCTGTCATCAAAGCTCTGTAGCTTGGACCTGGGGATGACAAGGTGGCCTGCTGTACCAGATTGGAGTGAGTGTGAGGGTTGATAGGAAAGAAGGTCTGAAAGGTAGAAGGGAGCAAGTTGGTGGCTGGCGTTGTAAGTCAGGAGGAGTATTTTGTATTGAATGCGCTGGGAGACAGGGAACCAGTGGAGCTTACGGAGGATAAGGGTGATGCAGAGTTTTGAACCATTTGTAGCTTATGGGGGTAAATGGAGGTCAAAAGAGTTACAGTAATCCAGACGGGAGGAGATGAATACATGAATCTGAGTTTCGGCTGCAGCTGGGGAAGGGGGGATTTGTGTTTGGCAATGGTACGAAGATGGAAAAATTTGGATTTGACTGTCTGTTTTATGTGTTGCTCAAAACAAAGGGTGGAGTCAAGGATGACACCTAGGTTGTGAGCATATGGGGAAGGTGAAACAACTGTGTCATCAACAATCAGAGAGAAAGTGCCAGTTTTATTGAGGGTGGATTTAGTGCCTGAGAAAAAGTTCAGGTTTGTCACTGAACTTTGAGCTCAAAGAAGTGTGCATCCATGATTTTATTTTAGAGAGACAGGCTTCAATATGGGCCAGAGGAGGGTTGGTGAGGGATTTGGTGCTGAGGTAGATCTGAGTGTCATCAGCATAGCAGAGAAAGTCAAGGGTAAAATGGCAGTGGATCTGACCAAGTGGGAGGATGTAGATGATGAAGAATAGGGGACATTGAACAGAGCCCCGGGGAACCCCCAGATGACTGCAATTATTTCCGATTTGTGGTCACTGAGGGAGACGTAGTGGATGCAGTTGGAGAGATAGGCTTGCAGCTAGGAGAGTGCATTTCCCTAAACACCCAGACCCCTGAGTCTGGTGAGGAGGATCTAATGGCTCACTGTGTCCAAGGTGGCACTCAGATCCAGGAGAATCAGGATGTTGAGGGCAGCAGCGTCAGCAGAGACAAGGTAATTTACAACTTTGAGAAATGCAGTCTTTGTACTACAATGGTGGCTGCTGGTCTTTCAAAGAGGGGAAGCTCATTTTCGGCCAACATCATAAAAAATGTCAATTTATTTATACGTATATTATGCCCTATGTTCCTTTTCAAGAAAAGTCTCTACGACCCTGTCGTATCAACTACACATCTGTCCTCTCAATGGCCAACAGAGCTAAGCTGCTTAAACAGCCTTGGCCCAATGTGTTACGGTTGTAGGACTTGAGCTGCTTTAAACAGGAGAAGCTCCTTTCTATACCTGCAGATGTAGCTCAAATTGTTGCCAATAATGAGAACAGTTTGTAAAGCTGAGGCATTGCACTGTCCAACTCCATGTCTTTAAGGAACACCAAGTAATCACACAGCTTTTTCAGACAACACTTTCTCATGGGCTCATCTCATGGGTCTGATGTGAGATCTGCTGCTTTGGCATAAAATGCAAGAAGAGACTCAATTCTTTTCTTGCAGTCAAGAACATCCATAGTCCTCTGCTGGACAATATCAAAGACCACATCAGTCTCAGATAAGTTTTGTTCATATGTGTACAACATGAACACAAACTCAAAATCTTCAATCCATTGTATCATCATCCATTGTCGTATCTGCAATGATGTTATCAAATGTCTGCAGGAGGCCATCATAATTGTTTCATCACTATCCATGATGTGACCACTGGCCATCATAGGACTGTGCCACAAGCTTATCCTTAAAATTGTAGCCCTGCATGTTCTCATTTAAGACATCAATATCAGACTGAGCATCTTGTCCCCTGTAAACATAAAAAAATCTAATTAAGCGCTCCTGAATTTTACCTGCACTATCAACCTAGCAAACAATGACAGAGAGTTAGGCACGGCAGGATATATCAGTTGTTTCATCCACGTGCCAAAAAAGAGAGCATCCTGACTTTCATCTCTGATTTGATCAGAAACGGTGGCTGCAAGAGCAGAGATGAAGTCATTTTGAATAGTATGCAACACACCAGAAAACACAGTTGAGGACTCGAATTGTGTGGACAGGACAGAGTCATATTTAGCTAATGTTTCTGTGAACACTGTAATTCTCCTTGTTGGATGATTCACTACTTTCATCATGTCCCCTAAATGACATATCCTGCATCAAGGATGTTACATCTATAAGGTGGTTTAGGAAGGCTCTGTTTGGTTTGACTATTTCATTATGTTTAGCCACTTGAATGTGAGCACCTTCATTGATTACATGCTCAACCCTGATCCTGCCCATGCAACCTAATCTTACACATGCACTCACATGTTCATTGCTCTTTTCATGCCTTTTATATACCCTATTAAAGTCAGACAGATCTCCAAATCCAACCTTTGACCAAACAACACATCTGTGAGATGGTTTCATCAAGAGTCATGGCTAGCACTACATTTTGTCACCGCCCTTCCAGTCAGCCAGCTCACTTTGTCATACCAGGAGAGCTGAAAAGACCTGTTACTATGCCCTATCTTTTGCACTAAATCAATCTTAGGTGTTGATCTGCCCTGCTGTTTAATTCTAAGTTTCTCCTCATAAGGAGCCTCATAAGACTTTCAAATGGCTTCACCAAAAGCAGTTGATCTAGCCAGGCGTTCAAGGCAGCGGCAAACCTGCTTCAGAGAACGGAGCTCCAGATTTAACCAGGGAGCTGAGGATGTGAATGAAACACTGAGTGGTGCCAGGATGTTTAGGGAGGTAGACAGAGCACTGTTAAACTGGTTTTTCAGATCATCAGGAGTGTTGGGTGCATGTTCCAGGGGAAGTGCACAGCAGATGCATTGGAGAACTGGATGGGGTCAACAGCTTTGATATTATGGAAGGAGATAAGACCCTTGTCAGTGTTGTGGGGTATGTTGGAGGAAAAATGAAATTTTTTAAACTTGTGATCAGACAGGGGGAACACAGAAGGAGAAATGTTGGAGATGTTGAGGACAACAGAACAAATTAGGTGTGTGACCCTTGATGTGAAGTGTGTGACCCTTGATGTGGGTGGGGAAATGGACATGTTGGATGATATTAATACAGTCCAGAACAGTAATAAAATCAGAGGTAAATTTGGAGTTTGGTGAGTCAACATGAATATTCATATCACTGAGCAGGAGTAGGCGAGGTGAGAATGACGTAACGATTGTGAGTAGGTGCGCTAGATCGGGACAAATGTTTCATTTTTTTGGGGGGGACGATAAACAAGGATAGTGGTAAGAGAGCATGATGATTTATAGGCAATGTATTCAAATAAGGAGAATGAGTGGAATGATAGCTCAGTTATTTTGTTCATTAATTTCTACAATACAGCAAGACCACCATGCCTAGTGAGGCGATGGTAGCACAGGTAACTATAACCAAGTGGAGTGGCTAAATTGAGTGAGAAATAATCATCAGAATGTTGTCAGGTTTAAGTTATAAAAAGGAAGTCCAATTTGTTGTCCAGTATTAGCTCATGGAACAGAGGAGCTTTAAGCAAAACGGCTGTTGAGGAGAGCAAGATTAGTAGATCGACAGGATGGGGCGGGGGTACAAATGGTTGTAGATTGAAAGCTGTGAAGAAAACAAAGGTTTACAGTTTGATATGCTGGGTATCTTGGAGGACATGAGCGAGATCAGAGAGAGATATTGTTGCTATCAGTATTAGAGTTGACAGAACAATTGCGATGCGAGCCCTGATGTAGGTAGAGACCTCTATGTAGAATGCCAGATGAGTGGGCACGTAGGGTTACAAACGGAGGCGAAAGGCGATAGTTGTTCAGAAGGGCAATAGTAGGTCAGAAAGTGTAGTATACTCTAGCAGCATGGTGCGATTTTAGTTTGGGTCAGACCCATCTGCTAGCAATGGGGGGCCGAGACTGAGAGCTTCATGGAAAAATATGCACCAAACAAGCCAACCTAAAATTTTGCTGTTATTATGAATACAAAAGATGGGTGACCACCCACTCTATACTAAAAAATATTGGGTGAGCCTCCCCTCAACAAAGAATAAAAAGACAAGACCCTCCCCTATTTTCCTCCAGTGGTCCACTCCATAAATACAGAACGGTCCCTTAGGAGACCAAATTCGTTGTAAAACTTTTGCAGGGGATATCCAGTGTGATATAATCAAAAGAAAGATGCAGGATCAGATTATATACTATTCAAGTAAAAGAAAATCAGGAGTCCATCAATACGATTGAGCTACACAGCTCATAGGACACGCCGAGATACAAGCTTCACACCCAGATAGCCAGAAGGCAGAGACGACAACCACAAAAAAATAGCAAATTACAATTTCAGAAAACAGACAATTTCCAGGGAAAGCAACAGACAATTTCCAAAACGATGCCAACAGATACTCTCCCTGGAAGTGAGACGAGATGTTCTAGTTCCATATAAAGTAGTTTTTTTTTTTAATTGGTCACTGTGATTATTTATTCATTTTCCCCCAACTGTTCTCCCCTCCCAATGGCTTTTGTCCTATTCTCCCTAACACTGCCTTGTCGGCAGCTCCGCAACTCCTTCGCTAGATGCAGGATGGTGAAGGGCGCTCACATGGTTTACCCAACCCAACCACATATTGTTGAGTTAGACAATTCTTTTCGCAGTGCTAATCCAACACAGAAAGCTTATTCCGCTCATGCGTGGGATGAATACACTCACCAACTGTACTTCCATGATTGAATTTACAGGCCCCCAATCTGCACACAAGGAGTTGGTGGAGAGCGACATGATAAGATAGATAATCCAAGTTATCTCTCCCAACTGCCAATTTGTGCTGCCTCAAGCTGGGGCAAATTCGGAGACGCCGTTGTCAGGCTCGAACCACTGACTACCACGACATAGCTTTTCCTGCAAGGCAGAGACCCACTACAGCACACAAACCCACTATATTTGTATGTTTTTATTATTGTGATGTCAGGGATCAACTGTAAATTAACCTCAGTTTTAAATCTCTGTATGAATAATAGTGATAGAGATATAGAAATGGGATGGGGACAATGGATAAAAACAATATACAGAAAGGAAAGGAGATAGTGTTGAACTACAGGATCATATTCAAACTCAACAAGCAAAACCCAAGGAGAAAATATTCAAACTGACTGACCTGGGCCAGCGCCTCAAATAAGCTCAGACAGATTCACAGTGCAGATCCTGTTTGAAGCCAATGTGTACAAAAGGCAAGAGTAAAAGTGAAGCTAAGTTGAAACGCCTAAGCACATAAAACACTTGCCCACGCACATGTTGGGTTGCTTTTCCAGCTCAACTTCACTCAAATGTCCTGCTCACATCACCTGTGAGCAGGGTTGGCTGGAGCCCCAGGGCCCTCTCACTTTTCATGACCCCCAGAGAGAGGCCAGTGTCTGAGGGTGTGCTTTATGGAAGATGGATCAATGAGCACCTAAGGGATCTGCTATTGTTTCAATCCAAATACCCCTCATTTTGTACCATATAATAATATCTTGTTTCCATTTGTACTAACTTTGATCAACAGACTCAAAATAATGATTTATTGGTTTAGAAATTATATATTTTTTCTGATGTCAGCTATTAAATGTGTATTTATGTAGAAAGTTCTGAGTTGGTAAAGACTGTGATGGTACATGCACTTCAAGCCCTTGAACTTTTCAACTGTATTTTCTTAAAGCATGTTTGGCTTATATAACAACTGTGAAGTGATCGTATTGTACATATTGACATCCCTACATCTTCATATGTTGGGGGTTTGTACTGTGGTGAACCAACAAAAGTTAACTTTTTTCGGTTTTTCAAGAAACTTTAAAGTGTGATCGATTTGTCTTTTAGTTGATTTATTTATTACAAACACTCACACAAAGACACTCACACACACACACCACGCATACCCATCTCCTTCACACTGTAAAAAGTGCTGAGTGCGCCTGGCGTTGAGAATGTGCGAGTATGTAATATAACCATCTGGAGAATAAAAGCCGTCTCTTCCAATAACATACATTCTGCATGTATCGAAAGGAATGTCAATTTCAGTTAGACCCCGAGCCGCAGTTGGAAAAAAACAAAATTCTCTGCTTCTAAAACAGACTGCAATCCAGTCACTTTCCCACCTGAGTGACTGATGCATTAATGCAGAAAACAGCGGGGGAACACAGGGGACGGAGCGTTCAAAGAAGGAAAAAAAACATTGCTCACTAATGTGGCAGCTACCAAATA
>JACXGM010027763.1:0-14374 GCA_016801145.1 Umbra pygmaea | reverse complement strand
TCGTTCAACAAAAAAGCTATTGAATTTTGAAATCTTTAAAAAGTCACCAAAAAAATTCTAAACATTTTTTTGAAATTCCAAAGGCTGTGCAACATGTGGGGGTCCTCTCTGAACATTTGAAAAGTGGTTTGAGGTTTCTTAGTCATTTAACAAAAAAGCTATTGAATTTTGAAATCTTTAAAAAGTCACCAAAAAAATTATAAACATTTTTTTGAAATTCCAAAGGCTGTGCAACATGTGGGGGTCCTATCTGAACAACTGAAAAGTGGTTGGAGGTCTCTAAACCACATGGTTAAAATGCTATTGAATCACTAACTTTGAGACATATAATTTATTGACGGTCCCTAACCATACATAGACCGCTGTGTACGTCGTCTGATACACCGGGTTATCGTGTGGCTGAGCCCGGGAAAACAGCACTGATTTCGGGATTCGAATATCTGTTGAATATCCAATATCCAATATCCAACCAACTTTACCTCGGTGTTTTTTTGCAGAAAAATTGTTAACCTTGGAAAAGGTGTCGATTGTTTTCAACAAAAACAACAACAAAATACATTTGTAACATAACTAAAATTATCTTGGACAAGACAAGTTCCAACTACATTAATTTTTTTGATGCAGTTAAAAAAGATTGCCATTTAAACTATTATAGTGAACAGCGGCTGGTTGTAAACTGCACAAATTCGACTGACATTCGCCCATACTAGCTCAACTTGTATTGCCATGGTAAGTGATAACAGTGTGCTTATTCATTTGAAAAACCCATGTCGATACCCAATTCGTACTTTTTATATTTGTAATTTTGTTGAAATGTCAGCAACACTGCATTTGTAAATTCCAATATATTTAACTATGCTGGTCCGTTTTTTAATGTAACATTTTAATGATGCAATGGATAAGATGGGTCTTTTGTAAATTATCACCGTTAGTCCAGGCAAAGTAGCGTTTTACGACAGACTAATTGTAAAATATTTTTTCGCAGCTTAGATCATTTCTATGAGGTGTCTAGAACAACAAACTAAAACTCCTAAGAAATCCTAGTTGAGGAAATATGTTAAATTCTCATAAATCCGAGATGTGGGCAACAATACACCCCAATGGGGCTCTTTTTCCTTTACTCCTATCATAATGAAACTTTACACAATGAAAGTACACATGAAAAGTAAAAATGTTTGTATTACAAGTTTCTTTGAATATACATTTTAATATGCAAATGAGCTATACACTAATCGAATATGGCCAAAATACACCAAAATAGGGTTATTTTTTCCATTACTTCTACCAAAATAAAACTTTACATAGCAAAAGTATACATGAAAAGTAATTTTTTTTGTATTACAAGTTTCTTTTAAAATTAATTGAATGAATAAAATGAATGAATATGCACATGAGCTCCACACTTATTGAATATATCCTAATTTGCATAGGCAGAAACACCATTCATATGTATGACAAATACATCAACCCAATCTTCATCCAATCATCCTACTGCCAATGGGTGATGGCAATGCTGCTTTTAGACTGGCCTCTAACCTGAAAACTGCCTGGCTTGGTAGTACCTGCCAGGGCTATAACCCTTTGTGTGAGAGTGAATCGTTTAGTTGGTAAGAATGACTTCTGCCTGTAATCTCGTAATTTTACCAACAGTACCAATCCTTATTAAATCTACCAGCCCAAAATGTAATCTCACCACGTTACTAATGACTAAGATGGCTATTCTGACTTTCTTCTGATGTTATCTGTGAGGGGATGTCATTAGGTAAAGCTTGTTTGCAAATAAAAAAAGAATTTAGAAAGCAACTGCAGACAAGATTGTGCAATCAATTCTTAAGGTCAATATACATCTTTTTGTGGCAAGTGACCCCGGTAAGTGTGGCAAGTGATTTCAAATTTGTCATGTTTATGCATAGATTAATTTACTGAATGGACATTAATGTGTTAGCTATTTGGCCCCTGTTCTTTCTACTTGTGACTTTGGGCCTAGTGTTGAGCTCATTTGCATATTTAAAATATATTTTTACAAGAAACTAACTATATACATTCTTGTTTTACAAGATACTAACTTATAAAACTAAAATGTTACTTTTCATGTATACAGTACTTTGCACTGTGTAAAGTTTTATTGTGGTAGGAGTAAAGAAAAAAAATTAAGCCTATTTGGTATTTTGGGCATTCAATTAGTGTATAGCTCATTTCCATATTAAAATTAATTTTCAAAGAAACTTGTAATAGAATAAATATCACTTTTCATGGATACTTTCATTGTGTAAAGTTTTATTTTGATAGGAGTAAAGGAAAAAAATTGCCCGATTGAGTTGTATTGTTGTCTGGTCTTACCGGCACACATCTTGGATTGATGAGAATTAAACAGATTTCCTCAACTAGGATTTCTTAGGACTTTTAATATGTTGTTCTGGACACTGCATTGTATTTTACAATTAGTTCTATTTTTGGCTCCAAAATGAGTTACTTTGCCTGGACTACCTGTGATAAATTTTGCCCTAAACATCAATGTCATCAGATGAAGCCGCCTGCCGTCGAGAACATCCAGTGCCACAGGGTAATTCCTTGCTAAATTCTTTATATATTTATTCCCGTACTTGCTCCAAAAGTATAGCAAAGTAGTGAAAGTTGGTAATTGAAAAACGATCTGACATCATTGTCCCATTTTTGGATTTCTAAAATTTCTGCCTGGCTTGATCCATTAAAAAACAATTTCTCTGTTAGGTGTGTAACCCACTCAGGTATCTTGTCAATTAACATTTCGAAACAACATATTTCAGTATCTGACGACACATATTTAGATACTGAAACGTTAAAGTGGGTTATTTTGTATGTCCATAGGTTATATCCACTCAATTTTTTTTTATTAATTCTGCGTTTGGACTTCAGCACTAGAAAGAAGCTTTTACCGGAATTTTATGATCTGTTAAAATGTCAATATGTAGGACTTTTGGTTTTATAGGCTAAAACACTGTGCACGATTATTGGGCAAGTCAGTATTTTGACCATATCATTATTATTATGCATATGTTCCAAATCCAAGCTGTACAAACTGGAATGCATATTGGATTGAAGCATATCAGGTTATGTGTACAGTTGTATGCAAAAGTTTAGGCACCCCTGTCAATTTCCATGATTTTCATTTATAAATATTTGGGTGTTTGGATCAGCAACATAGGCGACGCTAGGCTATTTTTAGGGGTGCTCAATCTTATCTATGCCCCCTTGAAAAATAAAGTCCTAATCATTTTGATTTTGTAACATAGTTTAGTGCTCGAACCTTATTACTTTGCGAACCTGATTTTAGCAATGGAATAGGATAAATGACGACAGGCTCTGCTCAGTTGAAGCTTAAAGTCAACAGCCTATCTGCAATTCCCTGAACGAGTAGGTTATGCCTCTGTTCAGTCTACCCCAGTGTTGCCATGTCCGCGGTTTTCTAGCCAAATTGGTCTATTTTTTTATAAATTTGGCGGTAGAAAATATATTGGTCACGGGTTGCGGTTTATTGGGCTATTTTTAAACAACCACAGCTGCAGCATTTTCCTTTAAACAAATAAATGTGACCTAGGCTGTATGGTGCAGCCTGTGCCAGGTCTGAGAGGAGCTACTGCGTGGCGTGTATGAAAGAGAGGGAGAGTGGTCAATGACAGTATATGAAGTTAAGAGAATAGGGTAAAAAAATCACATTTCTATGGACATTGTGGAAAAAAGTATTGGAATGTTTTAGTCCGTGCAACAAATTGGGCTAGTTTTAAGGCATCCCAAGTAAAAAAAAGGATATTTAAATTATACTCCAGTATTATACTTCTAGTATACTCATGTTTAACCATAAGTATGTATTCAATGTATTTAAGTATATTTGAAGTATACTTTCAAAATATACATACCAAAATAATATATTGGAAGAATATTTAGGATAAATAAAATACATTTCAAGTACATTTAAATATACTTTTTTTTACTTGGGATTTTGGGCTGTTATTGAGTAAACATTGGGCTAGAATTTTATGTTTGACCTGGCAACCCTGGTCTAGGCAGATACTGTAAATTTGGGGAACAGTCGACAGAGTTGGCTACCTTCTACCACTGAAAACGTATGGCTAACGGAGTGAAAGTGAAATCTTAATCGAATTAACACGTTTAAGTAGGCTACAGGTGTACAGTAGTATTTGTGGAACCAATCTGTGATTCCCTGATCACAATGATGGCAATTATATATGAATTAGCCTAGCTTATTCACCACGGAGTCCAATTTTGTCTAACGTTGCAAAGTTCGTTACACCAGAGCCATAGAGAGACACTCTGTGATTTCGCTGCCACACGGTCACGTGGTTTATGTAGCTCTCAATTGTTCCAAACAGAGCTGCGCTGTCAACCAGTTTGAATGGTTGAGGCTTTGGTTGCTGCTGCACAAAAAGTTGATCATAAACAGATCAAGAAACTGACAGACTCCATGAATGGAAGGCTTATGACTGTTATTGAAAAAAAGGGTGGCTATATTGGTCACTGATTTGATTTTAAATGTCATAAATGTTTTTTAGTATTTTTTTTATTCTCACGTTAAACAAATGAAAATCGACAAGTGTGATGGGAAATTTTTAGTTTTTTTTTAGTTGCATAATTATTCTGCACACTAAAAGTTGTGCACTGTCACGGTGCAGGGTGGATGTTGAGGGAAAGAGACCGGAGACAGTAGATGACAGAAGGTACATGGTTTGTATTTATCGCTGGAATCTCCAGGAATGGACTGAAGACATGTTGCAGGGAATACTTTAAGAATATACATATATAAACGGGAACGCCGATAACCTACGTGCTCTTACTAGCGGCACGGACACTGAAACACACAAAACCAAAGACAGATCATAAATATATTCAATCGAACTAGACGGACTGGACTCTCTGGTAATTACTGCACACACGAATATCCTGGGGAGACTTCAAAATGCAAAACATAGATTCCACACTGTGATATTTTTACAATGCTCAACACCTCTCTTTAGCTTGGCAGCCCTTTATATAATGACTGACTGCACATTAACCGGACACGGCTGGCCGTAATCCTACTCACTAACCATACTAGCACTGTCTACTCTAACCTAGCCACTGACAAGCTGCCGAGAGGTGTCGAAATCCTTTAAGGGACATGTACACATTATAACAGGAAAACCAAAACACTATACCAAGTACTGAAAGACAACTCATAATGAACATATACAAAGAAAACACTAGAAAATATATAAAGTCCACACTGAAATGTTCACCAGTCTCTGCCAACGCCAAACCTCCCTGGGCTGGGCGTTACTTACACACATAGGTATTCTCCAAAGAAAGCCAAGACCTCACTTTTACTTTCTTAACTATTCAGGTTAGCTGTTTATTTACATTTTGGATTGACCGAGAACACTAATTTTTCGATAATAAAATTAATCCTCAAAAATACAACTTGCCTAATAATTGTGCACACAGTGTATATTATAATCTTATAAGAATGCCCATAACATATCTACAGCAATGATGGAACGATAGTTTTCACCACATTTATTCACCAAAATGTTATTTTGTTACATACAAAAGCACAGCTGAAATTGTTCAATTCATGTTGATCAGCAAGAAGACAAAGCTTTATTTTCCCTGTTGAAAAACAACGTAGTGAAATCATTTTATTATTTCCTCGTTGCATTCCTGGTTCAAATGAAAATAGTTTAGGGAACCATTGTGCCATCAAATAGCTTTTTTATTTTTTATATATCAAAATAAATACTTTTTACAGCATTTGTAAGCTGGTCTAACAAAGGGTACCATACATATTAGTAGACACATCTTATACTGTAGGTGCTTCTACATCAATATTGTGATGGCAGTTTTGTTACACAGAGAACTCAAAGACATCAATGTTGTACAAAAAAATGACATTTGCCACAAACATATAAAATGAAGACCAGAATTGTCAATATCGTTCTTCGTGATATAAATGCCTGACTGTTATTTCCCTTTCAGTTTCCCTGAAATATGAAAAAACAATCTAAGATACTAAATGAAACACAAAGACTTGCCCAATATTACACATTAACCTTTATCATTTCCAACCTCCCACACACTTTCAGTTCTAGAAACCCACCCACAAGTGGATGGAGATTGATTACATTTCCCATGGTTAATACTGATTTGGTTATTGCGTCTCTTAAACTAAAAAACATTCATATTTTGGTTATACTCCCCCCACCTTCAGCAACCTAGTCTATGCTACTTTATAATGCTGTTACTATAAGGCTCTTGGCAGAGGCCAAGTACTGTCAGTGTTTGATCTGCTCTAGAGCATCATCTTGTGGTCCATCATATACAACAGGTGTTCACCCATGTGGCTTTGAAGCAGCAATGCATGAGGAACAATGGTCTGCAACCGGTGAGAGAGTTAGCCTGTTCTAACACATTGCCCACTGTCTTTTTTCCTTTAACTTACACTTACAATGAGCTCTTACCTGATAAGTCTGAATTCACAAGTCTAAAGAGAGAGAGGAGCAGTGAGATTTAACCTGAAGATAGTGCATTATTATTTATTACATCACCTCAGAGATTTTGGTGGTTGCATTTCCCACAGTGGAAGAATTATGCTGTGAATTTCTTGAATGACCAGCAGGTGGTGATATTATGCAGAGATCACAGAGCCTCATATTTAGCTATCTGAATGAACTATTTTTGTGTTTGACGGCCAGCAGTAAAAAGTGTGTATGTATGCTGAAATAGATACAGCGTTTTTGATACACAAGCCTATTGATGGTTGAATTTGTTTCAAATTATAGAATAAGGTACATATGTTCTTGTCAGCTATAGTGTCTATTGACTCAAGCAAGGATGTAAATTACTTCATCGATAGAATCAAGCTATTTTCTCCAATATCAGACTGGCTGACCGGAAGTCATAATCCAATGCATGTGAGTTAATTTACTGCTCTTTGGATAGCTCTAATCTTCCCTGCCCATCAGAAGCTAATGAATGTAGTAGATTATTGGGAAGGCTTTCTGTGGCATTATTGTGTTAGACAGCCCACTGTAGGCTGTTAGAGTGTGCTGTAATGAAGTTCCTTGCTCAGAAGGAAACCACAGGCACAGCTCCTCAGAGCTCTCAGGGGACATATTGGCTCGGGGTGGACTGCACTGAGCGGATACAGTAATCACTGCAGTTACCATTAGTTGTTATGTTGTCATGGAAATGTGGCTAACTGTTTTAAATCTGTTTATTTTACAGGAAATAATTTGTTGCATATTCAGAAGGCAAAAGGTTTTCTAGGTCGCTGAAAATATAAAAACATTTTATTTTCAATGAAAGGGAAACACTCCAAGCTTCAAACTGCCATTGCCTACAACATGGCCACCAAGAGTAACAGCCTTATACAGTGCCTTGCATAAGTATTCATTGAGCGTGCAGTCTCCTAATAACTCTCTATCTCTCTCAGAAGGATCTCCTCAACCCCTACCAGTCAGGCTTCAATACGGGCCACCCGACTGAGACTGCCCTACTCCATGTAACAGAAGCAAGGCCCAAGCTAACTCTCTCCTCTGTTCTCATTCTTCTATATCTTTTTGCAGCCTTCGACACTGTGAAACAACACATCCTACTATCCACCCGCTCAGATCTCGGCATCTCCGGCTCTGCACTCTCTTGGATTGCATCCTACCTGGCAGGCCGCTCCTACCAGATGACATGTAGAGGATCTTTGTCTGCTGCATGGACACTCTTCACCAGTGTTCCCCAAGGCTCTATTCTAGGCTCTCTATACCAAATCCCTTTGCTCTGTAATAATCTCACATGGATTCTCCTATCACTTATATGCAGATGACAGTCAACTATTTCTCTCCTTATCCCCCTCTGACACCCAGGTGAAAATGTTTGTCTCTGTATGCCTGGCTGATTTCTCTTATGTGAATGTCAACACAGCACCTCAAGCTCAACCCTGACAAGACTGAGCTGCTCTTCTTCCTTGGGAAGGCCTGTCCACTCCAGAAAATGTCCATTGCAGTTGATGACAGCACAGTGTTGCCATCCCAGGCTGCAAAGACCCTTGGTGTGTCTCCTAATGTGTTGTGTATTAATCAATGTACTCATGAATTAACATATTTATTCAGAGTCTGGAGAATGTGTAGAAATGGAGCAGAGATGTTAATGTTTAAAGCCGAGTTGTCTCTGAAGCGAAAAGCTACCCATAATAAGATAACATTCATTTTTATACAGGGAATTATGTCCCGACAGAAAACTTAATACTGAATTCCTATCCGTCCAATAGATAGCATTAGTTTAAATCTCACCAATGGCTGCAACCTTGGATTCAACATAACTAGACTTGGTGCCCGCTTGTCCTATATGTTAATCCCTCCCCGAGGCCCAATTGGCTTCGGTATCACTTCTTTTTGAGACAAAAGGCCTTAGTCAAAATATCTGGCTGTTGTTCTCCATTTGGTCATGCTGGCCTTGGTTTACATACATTGCATTTCAAAGACATCCAGTTAAATTTGCTTTGTCTGCCGCATTCGTACAATGGAGCAAATGTACATTTTACAGTGAAACAATTCTACATAGTTGTATAAGTCATTGTCACAGTCCCAGAATAACTTGGTCTTTGCAACATAATTTTCACATGGTCCATAAATCTTAGAGAATACCAAAAATTATAGAATAACAATTATAGAAAGATCACATGCGGGCTGGAATGGAGACATGAACTGAGATTGGACTCTTTATGTATATTAGTTATTTGTGTTTAGATGTACTGTAGTTCTTCTTTATTGATTATATGTTTATGTTATGTTTGTGTTTGTATGCCAGTGCTTATGTACTGTGGGTTTATGTTTCATTGAGGGTTCTATGGTGTGTGTCCTTCCTCTATTTCACCTGGTACTGATTGGGGACTGAGTTGGCCTAATTACCTAAGCACTCTCAGCTGGCAGCTCAGTCCCTATATCAATCCGGTGAATTAGAGGAAGGCACAGTTCATTATTGTAATGTCATGTTTGTAATGTATGCTGTGCTTTGAAGATCCGGGGAGCATGTACCACGTACGTTGTGAGAAGTGAGTTGCGTAAGTTTGGAAGTGTAAGGCGTACGCTCTGTATATTATTAGTAGCATTCAGTGTACCATGCCACTGTTAAGAGCACGTAACTCAGTAAATATATCCGTTGTGCACACTCGCTTACGTGGTACCCTGGAATAGTAAACTCTAAAGTCTTGTGTTTCTATCTACCATCTGTCTGCCTGCGTCCCTCTCTCAACACTCCACCACACTTTCGTGACAAACATAATCAGACTCTTCTACACATTTTTAAATATTTAGTAAAGATGATCCTGACTAATGTTGATAATTGAACAGAAATTCTATATTAATTATACAGGAACCTCAATGTAATATATTGGATTATTTTTCTCATCATTGCTACATTATTTTATTGCATATTTCCTTAACGCTACTTCTGCACCAGCTATATATATATCTTTCGACACATTTTATTGACTATCGCTCCGTTAATTACTATGACAAGGAAAATACTTCTATAGAAGATACCCTCTTGTTCTCTGCTAACATCAAGTCAGTTACTCGTTCCTGCATGTTCACGCTCTACAACATTAGAAGAGCATGATCTTACCTCACCCAAGAAGCAGCCCAGGTAGTCATCCAGGCACTCGTCATCACACGTATGGATTACTGCAGCTCACTCTTGGTAGGACTCCAGCATGTGCCTCCGAACCACTACAACTCATTCAGAATGCAGCAGCACGCCCAGTATTCAACCTTCCCATGTTCTCCCACGTCACCCCACTTCTACACACACTCCACTGGCTCCCAGTTGAAGCTCGTATCCACTACAAAGCCATGGTGCTCGCCTACGGAGCAACAAGAGGAGCTCCTCTACCTTCAGGCAATGCTCAAACCCTACACCCATACACAGGCTCTTTGCTCTACCACGTCTGGGCTACTGGTTGTCCCACACCTTCAGGAAGTCGGCTCACGATCCAATCAGTCAAAACTTTTCTGGTGGGTTCCATTGGATGCTAGAACAGCGAAGTCTATAACCATCTTCAGCAAACATATGAAAACCTTCCTCTTCAATGTGTACTTAAATTAGTTTAATTCTACCCCTTGTCTTTAAATGTTTTATGTTTATATGTATTGATTCTATAACACAGAATACTCTTACTACTGAGTTGTGGTTGTTTCTCTTAAATGTATGCACTCACTGTAAGTCGCTCTGGATAGGAGCATCTGCTAAATGACTAAAATGTAAATATATTCACCCCTCCATGGATGTTTAACATTTTGTATTGTGTAAACTTGGAATGAAATAGGATTGTATTGGAAATTTTACCATTTGTTTCACACAATATATCGACACATTTGAAGGTGCAAAAATATTTTTGTGACAAATGTAAAACAAGAAAGATGTTGGTTACATAAGTATTTACCCCCCTGCTAGTAACACCTAAATAAAGCTCTGATGTAACCAATTGCCCTCAAAACTCACATAATTAGTTGAATGGTGTCTACCTGTGTGCAATTAAAGTGTCATATGATCTCAAAATGAATATACTTTCTGGAAGGCCCCAGAGTTTGTTAAAGAGCATATGTAAACAACGGCAACATGAAGAACAAGGAACTATCAACACAAGTCCCGGATAAAGATCTGGAGAAGCACCAATCAGAGTAGGATTATAAAAATATCCTACACTTTGAACATCCCCCTGAGCACCGATATTATTAAGGCTTTCCACCAAAACTCAGTGACCAGGTAAGGAGGGCATTAGTCAGAGAAGCAACCAAGAGGCCAATGGTAATTCTGAAGGAGATGGAGAGATCCACAGGGGTGAATACTTTTAACCAACAAATGACAGTGTTGCAATAGAAAATATTTTGCACCATCAAAATGTTTGGTATATTGTGTACAACAAATGGTGGAAACACAATCCTACTTCTTTCCAGGTACAAAATGTGTAAACATCCACTGTATTCTGAGCTGTTACCGCTACGCTTTTTCATTTGATCAGAGTAGAGCCCTTCACGTTGGTCTCAAAATTATTTGAAAAGCAGGAAGCACGGAATAGTATTGTACAGTCCTGACCTATCAATGAAAGCTATCTAATGTGGGCTGACAGAGCAGTCATAGTATATTCCCAGGAGTGACTTCCCCATTCAGCAGTGTTACAAACAGATCGATGAACTAAAAGCTCTCCCTTAACGCTTCCGGAGATTCACCCACTGTGCTGGAGCCCAAGGTTTACATATGGTTCCATTATGAATAACTACTTTCCTTGCTCCACGAGGAAAGGAAAATTATTTTGAAATCTAATTTTGAAGCCAGGGTGTATCCTATTGCGTTGTGCGCCCAGTTACAATAATTTTTGTTTAATATCACATGTGCGTCCCCCATTGCCATACCTATTTTGTGAGGTGGGAAGAGTGTTGACCAATGTTACTTCAATTTTGGTAGTGTACACGCTACACTCTAAAAATAAATGGTGCAAAATAGCACTAAAAGTGGTTCATTGGCTTGTAATCATAGGGGAACCACTTTAAGTGCTATGTAGCACCTATATTTAAAAATGGTGCTATGTAGAACCATAAGAGGTGCCATATAGCACCTTAACCACCCCAAAGAACCGCTGAAGAACCAAATATGCTTAACAGGTTCTTTAAATGGTAGTGGTGCTATATAGCACCATATCCACCGCAAAGAACCCCTGAAGAACCGCTGAAGAACCATTTGTTTTTAGAGTGTATATAGGTGGCCTCCTACACGATGTTATGCCATTTCATGTTATGCCATTTCATAACATCGCGTAGCAATGTTCTGCCCCATCTGTTTGTTTTGTTACAGCACTAAGCTTTGGCCTTGAACACCGAGAAGTGCAAAAGAGATTGTTCAAATAAAGCCGTCGTGTCTTGCGTGAATAGAGCTATCATCCATTCAGTCAATACAGTTTAGAACTGTTGGGTTTCAAAATTAATTAAAAAACGAAACATACCTTTGTAAAAATTGTAGTTTTGTAAAACTTTCTGCCTAGCCATCAAGCCGCTATGAACACAAGTACAAATCAGAGTAGACTATGGTACCCACTTCCCCTATACGTGTTCTTCTAATTCCTTTCCTTACTGTCCTTACTAAGTGACAAAATGAAACCACCAAATTCGTTTTACAAACGTAAATGGTCTACATCAGTTGTTTAAAGTGAAGTGTAACTTATGTAGTCTGAAGACCTTTTATGTGCTTTGAAAAGCTTTTTCACAAATTTACAAATAACATAATCGTTATTGAACATGTTAACAACTAAGTACGTGTGGTACAACATGGAGGGACGCCTGGCAGATTCGCTTCATGCAGTAGACTCCGATCATTGCGCTGTTCTTTCAGCACCAGCCTATTATCACCAGCAAACGTTGGTGAGTGTGTTCTACAAAGATGGGTAGGGTCGCCTATAGTCAACATACGCTTAATGCCGCATAGCAGCATTAATGGAAAACGCACACACACATATATACTATATAGCTAAATTAAGATGTCAACTAAGAGAACTTCTCAAACTGCATTATCATTATCGCTTTATGCATCTTGTATTTCGCTGCAAAGGTATGGATGTTCCATGCACCCACCTGAAGGAGCTTCGGCATATATCTTCTCCCCAGTGTGTTGGAACGGAAAAGGTGAATGCACAGTATATTGGTACCATTATAGGAGCTGGACAGAAATTGCCCTGTTTGGTTTCATGGCTTAACATTGAGGACAGGGTTGTATAAACGCCCCCATATCCCTCCAGTGTTGCCCAGGGCCACCGGAGCGCTACATCAATTAAGAATTGTAATTACGTTTTTGAATTTGACTGGAAAAACGGGTTAGGGTCAGCTGGTTGAAGAGTAGTACGGGTAAAGATTTCTCGCGTCTCGAAACTGGGGGAAAGTCTCGTTCGTCGGTGACGATGTGGGAACCACGTGTCGACGTAATGGAAAGTCGATCTGTCGTTTCGAACCCCTCCTCACCCCCGCCTGCCTATCTCCAGCGCAAGGGTAGGCTACGGGACCACGCGCACACATCTCTACCGGATACGTAATACTTTTGGGAGACGGGACGTAGTCAGCTTATTTTCATCAACAAGGTGTGAGGAGGTGAGGAAATGAAGAGTGCGTAAAGAGAAAAACAGAAACAAACCGGGTATACAGTACCAGCAAGCAGTGCAGTGAGACCCTATGGATTATTAATAAAAAGCCTTGCTTTATCAAATATTTAACACATTTTTTAAGACGCAAGAAGAAAGGAATTGGGAATTGATTCATGCTGTGATTTACAGTAGAAGCAAGTAGCCTTCACCAACGTGACGACAAGACTTGATTTCGATTCGGGGCATCAGCGATTGGCTCTGCGTTGTTGGTTAGAAAGCTCCGCTGCAGTGTTCGCATAGGGATGGTACCCCTACCGGCTCGCTGACGAACCGAACCCACATCCACTCTAACCCTGGGAACGTACGAACTAATATGCAATGGTTTTTTGTCCAGAAATCCCCTGCCTTTCGCCGTCTACACGCTAGGTCTGCATGTCTGTCTGTCGCACCGCTCCCCCTGTGCGGCAGATGCGATCTAAAGAGTCTATTTGGGCTTCTGACGCGCCGGCCAGGCGGCAGCAGCAGTACCCGCAACAGCGATACCGCTAAGAAGCAGAAGCAAGTGGATGAAACCGTAGCAGTCGCCTTCATTCTGCGGTATAACCAAGCTTTTTTGCACCTAAGCGTCAACGCGGAGGACCCGGGGATTCACCTGTTCTGTTCTATGGTACAGCTGGTTGGGCCGAGTCGCCGAGCTAAGCCCAACGGGACCTGGCTGTTATGCAAGCGGGGGGAGCGAGTCCCCATGAGGGTGTCTAGGCTGCTGGAGCGCTCTTCGACCAAATCGATGAGGTTTCTTTGGAACATTTTCAGCAAAGGATCGCATATGCTGCAGTGTCTTTGTGGCAAGAGTCTCAAGAAAACCAAGAACCCAACTGGTGAGTGAGAGACTGAGTGAGTGAGAACGAGTGAGACCCCCCCTGTGTGGTGGTATGTGTGTGTTGAATGTGTGCTTTGTGTGCGTGTTTCCCTGTAACTGTTAGGTACAAGCTTATGGCGTGTTGGAGCTGCAATCGCAATTGTGCAGCAAGTGAACGAAGGGGGAGAAGAGGGGTGAATAACTTATTTCTGAAGACCCCGTACCGCTGCCTGATGCTACTAATGTGTGTGTGTGCCTGTGTTTGTGTGCGTGCGTGGTGTGTGTGCGTGCGTGCGTGCGTGAGAGAGAGAGAGAGAGAGAGAGAGAGAGAGAGAGAGAGAGAGAGAGAGAGAGAGAGAGAGAGA
>JACXGM010027762.1:0-14351 GCA_016801145.1 Umbra pygmaea | reverse complement strand
TTCCAGGTAGTCCATCGGCTGCGTATACAGGCTATATCCTAGGCTAGGCTTATGTTCTAGATATCTATCTAATGAAAAATATTTTAAACTGTTTACAAATTTGGTTACAACAACATTCAAATACAATACAAATACAGTTAAGTTTATTTTAAAATTCAAAATTGAATTTAGTTCTAAAATATATATTAAAGAAAAAAGCGTGTCTTTTTTTACTTTAGACTATTTTTCAAGGTCTAAAACGCTGTTCACCGGCCGGTGGACCTCTTGGCCGGCAGTGGACCGCTGGTTAAACGATGAGCAAACCGCCTGGCGGACCACCAGCTCTGCCTCTGCTGGTCCGCCTGTGTCCCGCCAGCTCTATGCTAGCTGGGCCTGGTGGACCACCAGCTCTGCCTCTGCTGGTCCGCCTGTGTGCCGCCAGCTCTATGCTAGCTGGGATGTCTTTTCAGTGTTTACGTGTGGAGAGGGAGTCGAATGTTGTAGAGTGCAGACGCTGTAGATGTGGATGTCACGAAAGTAGGCTATTGTAACACCGAAAGTTATTTTATTGTTAGAGAAAAGTGTTGACAGATGTATTTGCTACATCAATGCTGTTGATTTATTTTACAAACAAAAACAAGTTATTGCTTATTAATAGCTAGTTAATAGCTAAAACAGTACAGTAGCTATTAACCATATAGGCCAACAGTGCTAGCTAGATGTACCTTAACATAGTTAACATTACCTAGCTAAAATGAGTCTGACTGGTCAGTGTCTCGTGGCCAAACATTTGAAAACGTAGCCTAGATAAATGTTTGTTTCGCCTCTGATCTCTGCCATGAACAAGGCACCCAGCAAACATGGGGCTGGCGGACCACCGGCGGTTACAGCTGACGGTCCGCTAGCTTTTTGCTCATCGTTTACTGGGCGGTCCGCTAGCGGGAGTGTTGGCGAATGAGCGGTCTTCCAGTGGGTGAGCAGAGTTTTAGACAGATGTCCTCTGGGAATCCTACGCACCCATACTGTTGTTCCAGTTAGTCTATCGGCTGCGTATATGGGCTATATCCTAGGCTAGGCTTATGTTCTAGATATCTATCTAATGAAAAATATTTTAAACTATTTACAAATTTGGTAACAACAACATTCAAATACAATACAAACACAGTTAAGTTTATTTTAAAATTCTAAATTGAATTCAGATCTAAAATATATATTAAAGAAAAAAGCTTGTCTTTTTTTACTTTAGACTATTTTTCAAGGTCTAAAATGCTGTTCACCTGCCGGTGGACCTCTTGGCCGGCAGTGGACCGCTGGTTAAATGATGAGCAAAGCGCCTGGCGGACCACCAGCTCTGCCTCTGCTGGTCCGCCTGTGTCCCGCCAGCTCTATGCTAGCTGGGCATTTTTACCCAGAGAATTGCAACTCACTGGATATTCTCTCTTTTTTTGTACCATTCTCTGTGAACCCTAGAGATGCTTGTGCGGGAAAGTCCCAGTAGATCAGCACTTTCTCAAATACTCAAATGAGCCGGTCTGGCACCAACAACCATTCCACGTTTAAAGTCACTTAAATCACATTTCTTCCCCATTCTGATGATTGGTTTGAACTTCAGCAGATTTTCTTGATCATGTCTACATGCATAAATGCATTGACTTGTAGCTTTATACTAGTTATGTAGAATTGTTTGTATTTTTATGTTTTTCTCTCTCTCTTTGTACTGACAGAGGACAGTGAACATGATGGAGAAGACATAGGAGGGAGAACAGGAACCAGGTGAGAGAGTGAACATATAATAAAGACAGAAAATACAAAGCCAAGAGGAAGCTTGCAATTAGTAAATGGATTCGTTTCTAAAATAGTTCTGTATTGTCCACACTTATGGTTGTGCACCCCAAAATGCTGGCTCTCAAACCAATTTCACTCCATTTGTACATTGCAACCTTCTAATCTGGGACATATTTAGACCTGGTACACCAAGTTGGTGCAATTAATGATAAGGTAGTAGAATACAAAACCAGTAGACTGGCGTTTTTAGTTACATGTTAAGAGTTGAATAACCCTGTTCTACGTAGTTTTAGGCCCAAGTAACCAGCTAAACTATTTGTTGAACAGGGATATAATTATTTAGGGATGTTGAAAAAACTTTCATTTCAGCCATGAGTCAATTGTACATGTATTATAGGAATGCTATCTTTACAACCAGAGATGCATATGGTGGATGCATATATTTTTCCACATAGTAAACTCTTTTACAAAAAATAATCAATATTTAGGGATATTTATTTCAGTTGGTTTAATCCCAGTCATGAATCCCCTTAAAATGTAATATGAATGCATTCAAACTGTTTATTTTCTAGTGAAGTAAAACGGTTGGTTTGCTTTGGATTGTTAGTGCAACCTGAGGGAGGAAGTGGCCACTGGTCAACTGAGAGAGCATTGAGAAGCCACGGATGGAGAGAGCAAGCACCAGGTGAGAAAGTTAGCAGGTAGTCTAGACAAGTAGGCTAGGTGTTTCACAAACAGCAGCTGTATTGCCCACATTGTTTTCAGTGCACCCAAAATTATATTCCTTATTAAACTATGATTATATTTGACTTTCCCAAACTCTTATTGTTCATTCAGGTTTTAAGTTTTGTCTCTGGGGGTTATGTGTCTTATGAAAGCATAGGTTGTTTCACAATCTTTAGTTGTCACCTTCATAGACACATTTTAAAACCCATTTAGACATGCGCTTTGGACATTGTCTTATTGGGGCTGAGCCCCCCTAAGTGTCCATTTGTAAAATCGCCCCTGGTGCATATTATTAATGAGAGGCAGTATTTTGGATTTCGTTTAGCTACACAACGGTCTGCAGTTTCAGACAGTTTCATGTGTTTCATCCATCTGCCGACAGTGTTGCCATTTCTCATTTCACCCGTTTTTGTGCGTACGTATGGGTCAGAGCTGCCGTGAAGGACTGCACATTTTCCCGTCAAGTTTGCCTATTATAAATAAGTCACAATTATTGCGTAGAGAGCTGCGTACGTTTTCTTTTGTGCATACTCCACGTTTATAAATGAGGCCCCATGACTTTTTCTTTCAGTTTTGTTCTTTCCATTCAATTACTTTCCAATTACTTTAACCATTCTTTGTTATTTCTCTTCAACAATTAAATCTGAAAATGCTGTGGAAATGTTTTTTTCGGGATTAAGTTCATTTTGATGGCAAAAAGGTACTTTGCAATTCATTGTAATTCATCTGATCACTCTTCATGATGTTCTGGAATATACGCAAATTGCCATCATCATGTGCCATTCTCAAATTTGACTACGACTGTTGCTTGTGGCTTTAAAAAGAGGGGAAACATTATGGCAATTACAGTGCCTTGCGAAAGTATTCGGGCCCCTTGAACTTTTCAACCTTTTGCTACATTTCAGGCATCAAACATAAACGAAATTTACTAGATTTCAAACTTTTTTAACAAATTAAAAACTGACAAATTGGGCGTGCAAAATTATTCAGCCCCCTTAGGTTAATACTTTGTAGCGCCACCTTTTGCTGCGATTACAGCTGTAAGTTGCTTGGGGTATGTCTCTATCAGTTTTGCACATCGAGAGACTGAAATTATTTCCCATTCCTCCTTGCAAAACAGCTCGAGCTCAGTGAGGTTGGATGGAGAGCGTTTGTGAACAGCATTTTTCAGTTCTTTCCACAGATTCTCAATTGGATTCAGGTCTGGACTTTGACTTGGCCATTCTAACACCTGGATATGTTTATTTGTGTACCATTCCATTGTAGATTTTGCTTTATGTTTTTGATCATTTTCTTGTTGGAAGACAAATCTCTGTCCCAGTCTCAGTTCTTTTGCAGACTTTATCAGGTTTTCTTCCAGAATAGTCCTGTATTTGGCTCCATCCATCTTCCCATCAATTTTAGCCATCTTCCCTGTCCCTGCTGAAGAAAAGCAGGCCCAAACCATGATGCTGCCACCGCCATGTTTGACAGTGGGGATGGTGTGTTCAGGGTAATGAGCGAGCTGTGTTGCTTTTACGCCAAACATAACGTTTTGCATTGTTGCCAAAAAGGTGGATTTTGGTTTCATCTGACCAGAGCACCTTCTTCCACGTGTTTGGTGTGTCTCCCAGGTGGCTTGTGGCAAACTTTAAACTACACTTTATGGATATCTTTCAGAAAGGGCTTTCTTCTTTCCACTCTTCCAGAAAGGCCAGATTTGTGCAGTATATGACTGATTGTTGTCCTATGGACAGACTCACCCACCTCAGCTGTAGATCTCTGCAGTTCATCCAGAGTGATCATTGGCCTCTTGGCTGCATCTCTGATCAGTTTTCTTCTTGTATGAGCTGAAAGTTTAGAGGGACGGCCGGGTCTTGGTAGATTTGCAGTGGTCTGATACTCCTTTCATTTCAATATTATCGCTTGCACAGTGCTCCTTGGGATGTTTAAAGCTTGGGAAATCTTTCTGTATCCAAATCCGGCTTTAAACTTCTCCACAATAGTATCTCGGACCTGCCTTGTGTGTTTCTTGTTCTTAATGATGCTCTTTGTGCTTTCAACAGACCTCTGAGACTATCACAGAGCAGGTGCATTTATACGGAGACTTGATTGCACACAGGTGGATTCTATTTATCATCATTAGTCATTTAGGTCAACATTGGATCATTCAGAGATCCTCACTGAACTTCTGGAGAGAGTTTGCTGCACTGAAAGTAAAGGGGCCGTATAATTTTGCTCGCCCTATTTGTCCGTTTTTTATTTGTTAAAAAAGTTCGAAATATCCAATACATTTTGTTCCACTTCATGATTGTGTCCCACTTGTTGTTGATTCTTCAAAAAAAATTACAGTTATGTATCTTTATGTTTGAAGCCTGAAATGTAGCAAAAGGTCGAAAAGTTCAAGGGGGTCGAATACTTTTGCAAGGCACCGTATGTAATGTACAGTGTTGATTAAATTATATGGTACTGGACCCAGCATTTACTGCTAACAATCTACCTGGATTAGTGGACCCAGCTTTTACTGCTAACAATCTACCTGGATTAGTGGACCCAGCTTTTACTGCTAACAATCTACCTGGATTAGTGGACCCAGCTTTTACTGCCAACAATCTACCTGGTCGCCCTCTGCATTTGCTTTCTTTTCTCCCAACTGGCACGGATATATCCACAATTGTTGTGTTCTTAACATCAATTTAACATCAGGTTGTATTTTATAAACCACAAATGTGTACAAATCTGACAAACACCCTCTTTTGGGTTCAGAGGAAATGTATGTCCAGCCCTACTCCACACTTTGAGTCCCAGGCCTCTTCCAGTAACACCTTACCTCTGGTTCTGCAGGGGGGGTCAAATATGAGAAGACAGTGGATTCTGAAAAGGGAATCTGTGCAGCTGGTCGACTGCAGGAAAACGTCAGAGATGGGTAGGTTCATCTACAGTAATATTGTTTTGTTGTTATTAATGTTACGCTCCTTCCAGTAGCTTGTTAAAACTGTACAGAGCGTAACCACCAGGTAACACGACACACAGAGGGAGCCAGGGACATGAGATAAGTAAGTGCATAAACCCAAAACCAAAAGACAACCTACAACAGCGTAAAGTACTCAGAACAGGGAGTTTATTAACCAAAATCTAAACAGTACGCAGGGGTAAGCAATACATTTCACAACACAAGAAGATATTTATATATATAATAGGTACCAATATTATACATGGTACCACATACAGGTATAATTGAAAAAGGAATAGTTTTACCCCTAGACTATATATCTACAGTATATTGAACGATTTCTCTCTATCAATGAATTCAATTTAATTTTCAATTCAAAACTTTATTGACATGGAAAGTTACTTACATTGTCAAAATATACATAAATAGTCAGGTGAATGGTACTGTAGACAGACAAATGAAAATAGTATAACATAATTTTAACAAATTAACATCTACTTTACTACAACATCAGTAGTAATACAGTATCCAAAGGGAAAAACATCCAGTATGCAGCAGTCCTGTGGGCGAAAATGCCTTGTTGATGCTAGAGGTCAGAGGAGAATGGGCTGACTGCTTCAAGCTGATAGAAGGGCAACTTTGACTGAAATAACCACTTGTTACAACCGAGGTATGCAGCAAAGCATTTGTGAAGCCATTCAGATGGTAGAGTCAGACTTTGGCGTAAACAGAATGAGAACATGGATCCATCATGCCTTGTTACCACTGTGCAGGCTGGTGGTGGTGGTGGTGTAATGGTCTAAGGGATGTTTTCTTGGCACACTTTAGGCCCCTTAGTGCTAATTGGGCATCGTTTAAATGCCACGGCCTCCCTGAGCATTGATTCTGACCATGTCCATTACTTTATGGCCACCATGTACCCATCCTCTGATGGCTACTTCCAGCAGGGAAATGCACCATGTCACAAAGCAAATTTTGCATGTCATTCGGAAATCAAGGTACCAGAGTCTAGAGGAAGACTGGGGAAAAAGGAAATGCCAAAATGCCTGATGTCCAGTGTCAAGTACCCACAGTCAGTGATGGTCTGGGGTGCCATGTCAGCTGCTGGTGTTGGTCCACTGTGTTTTATCAAGGGCAGAGTCAATGCAGCTAGCTATCAGGAGATTTTGGAGAATTTCATGCTTCAATCTGCTGAAAAGCTTCATGGAGATGAAGATTTAATATTTTAGCATGACCTGGCACCTGCTCGCAGTGCCAAAACCACTGGTAAATGGTTTACTGACCATGGTATTACTGTGCTCAATTGGCCTGCCAACTCTCCTGACCTGAACCCCATAGAAAACATGTAGGATATTGTGAAGAGGAAGTTGAGAGACGCAAGACCCAACACTCTGGATGAGCTTAGGGCCGCTATCGAAGCATCCTGGGCCTCCATCACACCTCAGCAGTGCCACAGGCTGATTGCCTCCATGCCATGCCGCATTGAAGCAGTCATTTCTGCAAAAGGATTCCCGACCAAGTATTGAGTGCATAACTGAACATAATTATTTGAAGGTTGACTTTTTCTTTTTTTTGTATTACAAACACTTATTTATCAGTTGAAATATGCTAATTCTTTGAGATAGGAATTTTGGGTTTTCATGAGCTGTATGCCAAAATCATCAGTATTAAAACAATAAATGAGCTGCAATACTTCAGTTGGTGTGCAATGAATCTAAAATATATGAATGTTAAATTTTTATCATTACATTATGGAAAATAATGAACTTTATGACAATATGCTAATTTCTTGAGAAGGACCTGTATATACATATATACATATATATATATATATATACACATACATATATATATATACATATATATACATATATATATATATATACACACACACACACACACACATACGTACGTATGTATGTATATATATATATGTGTATATATATGCTTCATATATATATATATATATATATATATGGGCTTCAAAAGGTTTTGGTAGTATAGCATACCTTTATGTTATACTAATAATTATAAATTGGAATAATAATGGAAATGTCAACAAAAATATTATATATATATATATATATATATAATTGTAGGATTTTTTATGAAATTATTGAGGAGATCTGCATGAAGGAATGGGCCAAAATACCAGCAACAGTGTGTGAAAACCTTGTGAAGACTTACAGAAAACATTTGACCTCTGTCATTAACAACAAAGGGTATATAACAAAGTATTGAGATTCATTTTTGTTATTGACCAAATACTTATTTTCCATTATAATTTACCAATAAATTCATACAAAATCCTACAATGTGATTTTCTGGATTTGTTTTCTCATTTTGTCTCCAAGTGTACCTATGATGAAAATTACAGGCCTCTCTCAACTTTTTAAGTGGGAGAACTTGCACAATTGATGGCTGACAAAATATTTTTTTGCCCCACTGTATAGTTAATAAAGCAAATGTTTAAAAGAACTCAGTTGTCAAATGTCAGCTATTTGTTCTGTTAATCACTGAGAAATAGATAAAACAAATTCAAAGAGGGTGTACTTCTTTATGCTGAGTGTTGTATTAATTAAATACATTTATATAATTACATTTTACCAATACAAAAAACCTTGATTCATGAAGTCAGAACCATCTTTGTTTGTTTTACAGTGGACAGTCCTAACTATCAACTACTCAGTGAGAAGGGCTTACCAGGAGAGGCTGACCAACATCTTCACAATGAAAAGAAGAGTATCTACAGATGGAAACTTATCAAGAAACATCACCTCAGACCCACTGGAGAGAAACCTTATGGATGTGATCAGTGTGGAAAGAGATTTGCTCGCTCCGGACACCTGGTTACACATCAGAGAACACACACAGGAGAGAAACCATATAGTTGTGATCAGTGTGAAAAGAGATTTGCTCACCCAGGAGCTCTGGTTACCCATCAGAGAATACACACAGGAGAGAAACCGTATAGTTGTGATCAGTGTGGAAAGAGATTTACACAATCAGGAGCCCTGGTTACACATCAGAGAATACACTCAGGAGAGAAACCTTATGGTTGTGATCAGTGTGGAAAGAGATTTACAGCACCAGGAAGCCTGGTTACACATCAAAGAATACACACAGGAGAGAAACCGTATATTTGTGATCAGTGTGGAAAGAGATTTACAGTATCAGGATCCCTGGTTACACATCAGAGAATACACACAGGAGAGAAGCCTTATGGTTGTGATCAATGTGGAAAGAGATATGCTCGCTCGGGACAACTAGTTATACATCAGAGAATACACTCAGGAGAGAAACTTTATGGTTGTGATCAGTGTGGAAAGAGATATGCTTTATCAGGATCCCTGGTTAAACATCAGAGAATACACACTGGAGAGAAGTCTTATGGTTGTGATCAGTGTGGAAAGAGATTTGCTGAAACAGGACACCTGGTTACACATCAGAGAATACACACTGGAGAGAAACCTTATGGTTGTGATCAGTGTGGAAAGAGATTTATTATAGGACCAGGACACCTGGTTACACATCAAAGAATACACACAGGAGAGAAACCGTATATTTGTAATCAGTGTGGAAAGAGATTTACAGTATCAGGATCCCTGGTTACACATCAGAGAATACACACTGGAGAGAAGTCTTATGGTTGTGATCAGTGTGGAAAAAGATTTGCTCACTCCGGAACCCTGGTAACACATCAGAGAACACACACAGGAGAGAAGCCTTATTGTTGTGATCAGTGTGGAAAAAGATTTACAGTATCAAGCGCCCTGGTTACACATCAGAGAATACACACAGGAGAGAAACCTTATGGTTGTGATCAGTGTGGGAAGAGATTTACTCGCTCCGGATACCTGGTTACACATCAGAGAATACACACAGGAGAGAAGCCTTATGGATGTGGTCAGTGTGGAAAGAGATTTGCTCGCTCTGGATACCTGGTTACACATCAGAGAATACACACCGGAGAGAAACCTTATGGTTGTGAACATTGTGGAAAGAGATTTGTTTGCTCCAGATTCCTGGTTACACATCAGAGAATACACACAGGAGAGTAGCCTTATGGTTGTGATCAGTTTGAAAAGAGATTTACAGTATCAGGAGCCCTGGTTGTACATCAGAGAATACACACAGTGTAGAAGCCTTGTTGCGATTTGTGTGGAACAAGTTTTGCTCAATCAGAACACCTGGGGTCTGTTCTTCATATGTCGCTTAATACATCCGAGATCAAATGACACATCCAAGATGACATCATCAGGCTAATCGTGATCTGGCAAATTAGGTTTTTCAAATACACCTGCCATTTACAATTAGTATTGCTGGATTAAGTCATCTAAAATTTATGCACCGACGTGCATTGTCATAAAATGGGAGATCAAAACTGCTATTGGCTGCTCATCGCGGCTAAAGAGCACGCCCAGTTTTTTAAAAAAAATGCATAAGTTGTCACCATGTTATGGTTTTATCACTATCACTTTTTACAGTATTCTTGTATTTTAATGATTTCAATAATTTCCTGAAATGTAAAATAATATTAATTCTGTTCTTAATTAGATTTTTTGTTTTTATGTACAGATAAGAATACTGTGAAAGTAACAGATTGATAAGCAGTATTTGTAAGAGTAGTAATACTGTTAATTTCTTATTGATACCCATCCGTAGTATGGGCCATGGAGGAGGAGTTTTACCATCTCATCTTTGTCATGTGGTCTTCCTCAGCTGGACCATTATGTGTTTATTTACCTCCACCAATCAAATCAGTTCCAACACTGAGATCTCTGCAAAGAAATCTGCGGAATATTCTTGTTAATGTGGACTAGTACAAATCATTATTGAATGGCATTTCTAAATAGCTACAGTGAACAGTCATTTAGTTACATATATTGTAGGGATGCACCAATCCGATACTGGGATAGCAAATGTGTCAGATACTTGCCCAAAAATATGGGTCTGGTATTGGCATATGGTCTATGTAATGATCCATTACATCAGTGTTGGGGATAACATGTTAATAAATACAGTAGTCAAAAACCGCGGTAAATTTTGTTATATGTTCAATATTCAGAGTTTACTTTTCAACAGCGTACTCACAAAAATATTGTATAAAGGCAACAATAACTGTTACAGTCTAGCTCCCGTAAGAGTGGGATCTGACACCCTACTGCTCAGAAAACCCAGCCGGTCAGAAAAAGAGGTATGGGATCGAGGGTGCAAGTAAGGACATAGAAACCAACGTACCATTTAAACAAAGGGCTTTTTATTTTGCCACGGTAAATTTATAAATAATATTTTTGGGAGGAGAGGCTGAACAGGACCAAAGAAAAGAAGGTGGTTACACCTTATTTGCAGAGTCTGAAATTCTATCTGTAGGTGCTCTACAGATAGTCATATCATCAACAAGCTATCTGTTGATAAGCAACTAATTGTGTAGTTTAAGAGTAGGGGTAAGTTTAGAATATGTTAGGGTAATGGTTAAGGTTAGGCTTAACATTAGGGGAAGGGTTAAGGTTAGGATTAGGGTTAGGGTTAGTAGATAGTATGGTAGTGTTGTTGACAGTCTGCAGATAATCTGTAGAGCATTTACAGATACACTTTTTGGACTCTCAAAATAAAGTGTTACCAAGAACGTAAAACAAAGGGTACTCTTACCTGCTCTAAACTAACACACAAATGAGGCGCCCTATTCAAAGTACAGGTGTGGTCTGTCCAGGTCTAACCTAGTGTTTTTCACAGGGAAATTACCCTACGGGTGGTGTAAGGCCAGGCCGTCTTGCCTAACACACTCCCAGGTGTGTCCTCTCCCCCCTCTGGGAACACAAAAAGGAACAGAGTGTTAATAATCAAATTTACAAACACAGCAAATATAACAAACACAGTATTAACACTAACACTCTCACAATAGGCCTACCAATCACTCCACAACAAACCAAACAAAGCTCTACCACAAAAACTAACCCCACAACACTACACACTACACACTACACTACCGAATCACAAATAAGGCAACCTCAAACAGAGCATCCACCTTACAACCAGAGATCAACCTTACACACAGGCAGAGAGAGAGAGACTAGACACGAAATGGCACACTAATATAGGGATAAGGGGCAGGATGGGATTGATGATAACGACTGAAACCAGGTGAACCAGATTATGGAGGGGAGATACGTAGAATCAGACAAAGCTAGAATGCAAGAAGAATTCCATAATAATCTGAATTACCTTGCTTTCAATAGGAGAATTATCTGTATTCGAGGCTAAGGGGGAGAATTCCATTCTCATTTTCGATCCGTTCTTAATAATCTGAATTACGTTGCTTTCAATAGGAGAATTATCTGTATTCGAGGCTAAGGGGGAGAATTCCATTCTCATTTTTGATCCGTTTTCAATAATCTGAATTACGTTGCTTTCAATAGGAGAATTATCTGTATTCGAGGCTAAGGGGGAGAATTCCATTCTCATTTTCGATCCGTTTTCAATAATCTGAATTACGTTGCTTTCAATAGGAGAATTATCTGTATTCGAGGCTAAGGGGGAGAATTCCATTCTCATTTTTGATCCGTTTTCTATAATCTGAATTACGTTGCTTTCAATAGGAGAATTATCTGTATTCGAGGCTAAGGGGCCGTCTTAAAAGTGCAAACGGTAGAACCCAATGTTTACAGATGTTTATTTCTTCATAAAATTAAGAAATGCATTCTTGAGTCATTGAGTTCTTATGTCAACTTTCCCCCAACAGATTTACAGTTATAAAATGTAAATGCTATTTTAGTTGTTAAAACACATGATGAAGAAACACAATATAAAATTTTAACAAAAATCTGTCACATCATACACATTAACATACATCATCTAGATGATGTAGAAAAAATATCTTTAGAATATGGTGCTATTTGTTCACTGACATTACTTGTAAAGGGTACACCCATTAGATTAGTTGTTTTTAATTTCATATATTTTACATGATTTCCTTATTGCTAGATAATAGTATATAGATACTTATTGCTGTTTATCACTATCCAGATGAGCTACAGACCAACTGACAAGTGTGTTGTGTTTTTTACCCTCCTCTCAAACACCGCTTAGCTTTTCATTTTGCTTTGCCTGATTTTATTATAAAGATCACTACAGATCTGTCACGTATAGACATTCAATTGTTTTGTCAATAAATACTTTTCCAGAAGATGTACATCTCTAAAACTTGTTACCATGTGTTCACTGACCTTGTAAAAACACAATAAAAAATGTCACCTACAATCGATCTGTCACATCATACACATTAACATGTTTTCTACTTATCCAGATGATTTATCTCTCTAGAATATGGTGCTATTTCTTCACTGAAATTACTTGTAAAGAGAACACACATTAGATTTGTTGTTTTTTATTTCATATATTTTACATGAATGTATTATTTGCTGTTGGTACACCCCTTAGTTTTTCATTTTACTTTACCTGATTTTATTATAAAGTGTTGACCTACTACCGATCTGTCACTTCATACACATTAACATGTTTTTTCAATAGATAATTATCCAGGTACCGGGATTAAATCCTCAAACCTATTGTCAGATGTTATGCCTTTGCAGTTGGCCCTGGGTTTCTCTTGGTGCAGGACAATGCCCGGCCTCATGTGGCCAGAGTGTGTAGGCAGTTCCTGGATGATGTAGGCATTGATGCCATTGACTGGCCCTCACGTTCCCCATACCTGAATCCAATTAAGAACCTGTGGGACATTATGCATCTGTGCATCTGATGCCGCCAAGTAGCGCCACAAACTAGCTGTATACCAATGTCAAGGAAGGATCCTTCGAAGTCGGAAGTTCAAGGATGCTACGTCATCAAAGTCAGTCGAAGTACTGTTCCAATGTCAAGGATCCTCCGAATTTCAACCAAGGACTGAGTCCTTCATTCTGAGACTTTCCCATAGACAATAAATGATGCATATGTGTTTAGTAAGGGCCTAAACATTTCATTGATTATTGTTAAGGATGTAGCACTATCTGATCATTTCTGTATTTTCTTTGATATATTGATCTCTCCTAACATTGAAGCTAGATCTGTGTCTGTCAAAAAGAGATGCCTGAATGAAAACACTAGGGTGCTATTTATGAAGACTTTATCTTTAACACCAAGCATATCTGTGGACTCGGTTGATTTTGTCCTTGATTCCTTTAACTCAAAAGTAAAGAGTGCAATTGATGATATTGCTCATGTGAAAGTCAGGAAGAAAAATGGCAAACAGAAGGCACCATGGAGTAACTCAAAAACAGTTCAAAATATGAAAAGAAACTGCAGAAAATCTGAGCGCATGTGGCGGAATACAAAACTTGAAGTCCATTATGACATCTATAAAAACACCCTTCATGCCTTAAATGTAGAACTAGGCAAAGCTAGCCAGTCCCTTTTCTCAAATATAATAAACAGCAACTCGCTCTTTTTGCTACTGTAGAGAGACTAACAAACCCTTCAAGTCAGATTCCCATTGAAATGTTCTCAGACAGTAAATGCAGTGAGTTTGCATCTTTCTTCTCAGAGAAAATCAATAATATCAGAAAGGTGATCACCACATCTTTGAGTTGCGCTGAAGTCAGACAGATCAGTCCACAACCTCAGAAATTAGTCACTATGTCTGTTTTCGAAGCATTAAATGGTAACGTTCTGGAAAAAACAGTACAGCACCTTAAAACATCAACCTGCGCCCTTGACACACTTCCCACATCTTTCTTTAAAAGTGTGTTTAACTGTTTAGAAGCAGATCTCCTAGAATTGGTAAATTCCTCACTTCTTTCTGGGACTTTTCCAAAGTCCCTAAAAACTGCAGTTGTTAAGCCCCTCCTGAAAAAGAGCAATTTGGATCACACCGTACTGAGCAACTACAGACCAATCTCAAATCTCCCTTTCATAGGCAAGATCATTGAAAAAG
>JACXGM010027761.1:0-14196 GCA_016801145.1 Umbra pygmaea | reverse complement strand
CCCTACATTCATCTACATTCACCCTACATTCATCTACATTCACCCTACATTCACCCTACATTCACCCTACATTAATCTACATTCATCTACATTCACCCTACATTCATCTACATTCATCTACATTCATCTACATTCACCCTACATTCATCTACATCAACCCTACATTCATCTACAATTATCTTTACAATGACGTCTGTGACCTTTACAATGACCCCTATGACCTTTAGAATGACCCCTGTGACCTTTACAATGACTTTTATGACCTTTACAATGACTTTTATGACCTTTACAATAAACCAGCCAAGGGCGCACAGGGTAGTGTGCAAAATGTAGGGAAAATGGTGTCAACTCTGCATTGGGCCCAGGTCTACAGTAATGCACAATGTAGTTTATAGGGTGTCATCAATCCATAGGGCTCTGGTTAAAGTAGTGTACTATATAGGGAATAGGGTGTCATCACTCCATATGGCTCTGGTTAAAGTAGTGTACTATATAGGGAATATGTTGCCATCTCTCCATAGTGCTCCATACGGCTCTGGTAGCCTAGCAGGGACATTCACATTTGAACTGCATGTCGTTGGCCTGGCCCAAAGTTTTTGTGCCAGACTTGCACAGCTCTGATGCTGTCAAGAAACATGTGCAGAAAAGATTTATACAGAGAGCTTTGTTCATTACTTTCGTACAGGACAGCTATGAAACCCAGCAGTAGTAACGATGATTACTTGTGTGCAGAAATCAAATGTTTATACCTTAGTTTTTCAACACCTTTTCCCTGTTGACTTCTCAGAATTTAGTCTTCGAAGGGCCTGGTTAACAAACACATTATCAACCATTAGGAATTCCACCTTACCCTCTCCGACATGCAATCCGGATTCTGAGCTGGTCAGGGGAACACCTTAGCCACACTGAAGGTCGTAATGACATCATAACTGCCATTGATAATAGAGAATACAGTGCAGCAGTCTTCATTGACCTGACCAAGGCTTTCGACTCTGTCAACCATTGAATCCTTATTAGCAGACTCAAAAGCCTTGGTTTCTCAAACGACTTCCTCGCCGGGTTCACCAACTACAGTAGGTTTCATTGTGTTAATTCAGAAGGCCTGTTGTCTGGACCTCTGGCTGTCTCTATGGGAGTACTACAGGGATCGATTCTCTGGCCGACTCTGTATGTTCTGTATATATTAATGATGTCTGCCTTGCTGCTGGTGACTCTCAAAACCACTTCTACGCAGATGACATCATTCTATACACATCTGGCCCTACATTGAACACTATGCAAACAAACCTCCAAAAGAGCATCAATGCCATACAACACTCCTTCCTGTTGCCTACAACTGCTCCTAAACTCTAGTCAAACTCAATGCATGCTCTTTAACAGATCATCCCCTGGTCCTGCCTACCTGACTAGCTTCACCTCTCTAGACAGGTCTGAACTAGAATACATGGACACCTACAAATACCCAGGTGTCTGGTTAGACTGTTCACTCTCCTTCCAGACCCACATTAACCATCTTCAATACAAAATTAATTCTAGGATCGGCTTCTTATTCCGTAACAAGGCCTACTTCACTCTTACTTCCAATCCCTTCCTGGTGAAAATGAACATCTTACCGATCTTAGACTTTTGTCATGTGATTTATAGAACTCCCTTCTAAGAAAATTAAATGCACAGTGCCATCTGTTTTGTCACCAATGTGCCATATAACACCCACCACTGCAACCTCTATGAAGTAGTTGGCTGGCCCTCGTTACACACTATGCCTATCTCACTGGTATCAACTCATCTACAAATTCTTACTATGCAAAACCCTGCATACCCAAGATCACTTGCCACCAGAGCATCACCCACTTATAGCCTGCGTTCAAGTACACCTCTCTAGTCACCCCAAATGTCCATTCCTCCATTGGCCCCTCCTTTTTCAGTTCATAACTGCCAACGACTGGAACGAATTCCAATAATCCCGTAAATTGGAGACCAACATCCTCTCAGTGCATTTAAAGTATTACTATCAGAGCTACTGTCCTACCATGGTACATGTTGATTACCTTCATTCGTACCTTGTATTTGCCCATTCAGGCCCTAGGGTCTTTGTCACCCCCCATAGCGTATTTTGCACATTTTCATCTGCACAGTTATGCTGAATGTGTTACCTATTGCATAGTTTTTGCCCTGCCACTTTGCATACAGACTGATCTACCTGTCTAACTTAGAACTAATTTTGCACAAACTGTATATATACACGTCCTACCATATACTCTGAGTAACCTGCTGTATGTTTTTGTACTTTTCTATATTTTAGGTGTAAATTTATCTTGTCCAGCTCGCTGTTGAAAATGAGAATCAGATCTCAATCAGCCTACATGGTAAAATACAGGTGATAATAAAATAGAACATTTCAGAACCAATCATTGATGTGAAAAGGTGCTCTAGGCGACAGGGAGAAATACAAATACAGAGGGAGAGGCTTTAAAAAATTGTGATTCATCTGGATAGAGAGAGTTGAAAGAAAGAAAGAAAGAAAGAAAGAAAGAAAGAAAGAAAGAAAGAAAGAAAGAAAGAAAGAAAGATGGAAAGAAAGAAAAAAGAAAAGAAAGAAAGATAGATAGAAGCGAGAGAGGCAGAGAGAGAGAAAATGCTCAAATAAAGTGAGAGAGAAAAGAAAACAAACAGATAGAAATAGAAAAGAGGGAGGGGTAGAATGACTGAAAGAAAAAGAAAGAAAAAATAACCGAGAAAGCGAGAGAGAGATGTCAGTCAGGTTGGACTTGAACCGGTCCAGCCTATCAGCATCACCGATCAGCCACAGAGGGAATTAAAGCTGCTGTAGTGCACGTGTCCGAGACCTCCATGGCTGACGTGCACGCTCGTTCTTTCATGTGAAGTCAAGGGACCTTTGGTTTCAGTTGACTTCTGGTTTAGTTGAATAAACCAGCACTGATGGCAACACAATATATACCCTCAGCTCCTGTTGTCTCTCCCCTCTCCTTGTCTCTCCTCTTTAAGCTCCTTCCTAAATTACTTTTCTCCTCTTCTCTTCTCTCACACTTTGTTTTAGTGTTCTCTCCTGAAAATACTTACACATGATAATGTATACATGTACGGTATGATAACCTATGCTTCTGCCATTGTATGTGCATGTGATAGTTTATACACAAATGATCATGTTGAAACAAGCATTCACCAAGCTGCATTAAATTGATCGTAAATGATAGTGAAAACATGATAAATCATAGATGAGCTAAATGTTTCATCATTAGGACACTGATTTAATGGCTGCTGAAAATATGGCTTTGCTGTTGTATGTGAATAATCAATAATAAATTAGTAATTTACAACAGTGATACACATTTCCTACATTAATAATGTATTTGATATATATTTGAAAAAATATAAAAAATATAAAAATCCCTGAGTGTTCTAAAATATTTCACCAATAGTGTATGATAATGTATAAACATATGATAATGTATACACATACAGTTCTTCTGCCCAATCGGTGGCAGGCGTAGAGCTATATTGCCTCTAACGGTGATTTGACAGAAACCTACTCAGTAGTAAATCATAGGTTACACCTGTTGACAATAAGGAGACAGTCATTCTCTGAAGGAGAAACATCACAAGGGTTTAAAATCAGAAGTTCAATCTACTCTGTACGGGAAAACCTTGTTGCTAATACAGTAGTCAACAGTTAGAGAGACCGGTATGGATGGAGAGAGAGAGAAGGAGGGATGAGTTAGGAGGGTGTGGCTGTTCTAGCCAAACCTCTCAGACGAGCCAGGCAGCATACCGTTCATTCTGTATCTCCACACACCCTCTGTCTTTCCTTCTCTCGCTCTCTAATAACTGCATCACCTTCAACCTTTCCAAAATGTCTGTCTTGCTCCTCGTAGTCATCTAATCCTGTATCTCGTTGCCTCTCTGTCCCAACCCTCCCACTCTTTTCCACAAGGACACCGGGAGATTTCAAGTCACTTGTTAATCTCTGTCTTGCTATCTTCTTCATCCATCTCAAAGTCCACCATCTTTCTCCCTGACTGTCTCTCTCTGTTTCCGTTTACCCTCTCCTGTCTTCACAGGGCAATAGTTTCACAGTTGATTAAAGGGCTGTAGGGTGTGAATGGGTTCTGTGCGGGGGGGGGGGTATTTTGTTTTAGTTTCAGCTGGAGGGGTGACATGGTAGAGGAAGGGGGATGCGATGTAATTGGCCAGAGGGGTGGGGCAGGGAGGCTGGCTGATAGAGACAAGGGAATAATGGTTAACAGTAGGGGTCCATAAACACACACAGCAAGGGTAGGGTGGGTGGGCACGCACACACACACACACGCACGCACGCACACACACACACACACACACACACACACACACACACACACACACACACACACACACACACACACACACAGTAAACTTGACTGTGATAGGTGCTTTTTACTATAAACTTGTATTAGCTCATATTACCTAATACAGATTTGTCAGAGGTCTACCTACAGTAATGATTTGCTCGTGGTTTTCTTACAGTGTTTGATTAAAAATAACATTCTGTTCCATGGATGGTCGGTTATGAAATCCCTAGCTGCTATTAGACTTGAAATCACATACAGCAAAGAACGCTTTCATTTGCTGGCCTTTAATCTTTGCCGGAGGCAACAGCGTTTAAAGAAATGTCATTAATTAATGTATGATTCATAATTTTTATCTTATAAGTGTCCACCGTTGGTTGTGTTTGCCATTGTGTGTTTATGATGGGTATTTCAGACTGGTGTATTGTTGCGCAATATACAATAAACGTAAAGCAAATTATTTTTTACTTCGGCTACTCCTCCCCTAGAACACACATGCACGGTGAATAAAACCACAATGAGCCGTATTCACCAACAACTCTTACCGTTCTCTTCTCTTTACCGTTTTCTCCGGTCCCTCTCTACCGTTCTCTTACCTACCCCTCCCTTGTCTAACAACTTTCCACCCCTTCTTTCTTTCCAACCTCGAAGCGGAATCATGAAAAAGAAAGACGGATTGAGAGAAAAAAGAAAGAAACCGGTCGAACAGGTACTAGCAGAGGTGTAGGTTGTTGTCACCGTTATTTCTGAAGCGCATGCGCGCTGCTACCTGTGCTTCCTGAATAAAGGAAAGAGTAGCCTACCTACCTGTGTTTTGCTTTGGGCCAACCTTTGAATTGGCCGTGTTGTGTGTGGCGGTTAATCGGAATACTTATCCCGCGTCTACCTGATAAACTCCCGTTACTTCAAGTCGAGGATAGAACGAAGCCATACGGACACACCTGGGGAATTTATCTCACCTGTATAACGACGCTGCTACTTCTGTTTTCGGGGTGCTCTGGGAGAAAAAAACGGACACGCATAGAGAGAAAAAAACGGGATAGGTAGGAGACAGGAGCTCCGAAGTTTGTTGAAAGGATAGTAGGCTATAAAGAAAGAGGAGGTGGAGGACTGCAAGAAAATATACTGGAACAATCAACTCGATTGGGAAGTTTTTTTAATCACTTTTTATTTCATTCGATTTCCTGGAAATATATTGATTAGACGAATTTGAACGAAGAGGACAAGTTGCCCGTGAAAACCAACAATGCCGCGAGCCTTCCTGGTCAAAAAGACAAGATACTCGCCCGGTAAGCGGAACTGGAGCGAGCTGCCAGACCACGAGCGCGGGGACGTCTACATACCAGGTAGGCGAGTTCGAGGAGGGTGTTCCGTTAATGAACCATTTTGTTTCGGTGTGAGGGCGAGCAGCAGCCGTGGGGCCGAATAACGGGAAATTGGCGTGACACGTTAAGGCCTCATTGTTGCAATTGATTATAGCCTATAACGGTCTGACATTAGCTCTCACGCCCTGTTAATATCTCACAGTTATTTATGGAAAAGGGAAGAATACATTGTAGCTGTCTTTAGGTCGTTGTGGCGTGTCATTTTTAAAAGTAATTAATTGGTGTGTTTGTTTTCCAACTGTTAGAGGTAGTATTTAATTGTTTCACATTTGTGTTGACATATTGCGATAGGGCAAGGCCCAACTTGTGTATGCATGTGTGTTTCCGTGCGAGCCGAAGATAAGCAGGACACCGTTACAACTCCTTGTGTCCGACCTTCAGACCCAGTTAGCTTCCTTGTAGGATAGAGAAGTGGTGAAGGGAGGGCTGACACCCTCACACATAGGCCTGCTGGCAATTTTTAGATGTGCTTCAATAGGTACACATGTATTGTACCAACAATGCTATATATATATCCTAACTTTAATATGCTTGTAATTTATTCGAATTTCACATCTACCTTGCTATATGGCCTAAAACGAATGCTGTCAAATTACCTAGTCGTTGTTGGATAATAATAGTTAGTGGGTTGCAAAATTTTAGTACATAGTTACATCTAAAATTAACTTTTACATTCGTCGGGTTTGGTTTTGTAGAGCCACATATGCAAATAGAACTCGCTTTAATATTAATTTTTTACTATCTCTCTCTCTCTCTCTCTCTGGGCCACAGTGTCCTGAGAACAATCGCTATTGTTCAAGTGGGCTTTTTGTATTGTTGTCAATAGGGCTGGGGCTGATATCAGATAACTGAATACTCTCACCTAACGGACTGGGCTACTCCCTGCCCCTATCTTCCATTCTCCTCTTTTCCCCCTACCCCGTGTGTTTGTGTCCCTTTATACCCCCTTCCCCCAGCACCGTTAACTTTTAATTATTACCTACTAGAGATCCGTTAAAAATGTCTGGTAACCAACCATTAGATCATCCAGCTCCAAAAAGGAGATGCAATGTAGCCTACTTCCTGAAATGATAGACGCTTATTTTAAATAGCAACCTACTAGCATGTTCTTTGGTAGCCTATGTGTTATGATGTAACTGGTCTGTTTTATTTGATTATTTCGATTTATAAGGTGTTAAATATTTTTTTTATGAAACTTTCGAAAGGATATAAAGGCTAACAATAACTTTAAATGTTTGAACGTTGTGTTATTGCGCAAAGAGCCTAATCACCAGAGCTAAAGAGGCAGTCCTAATGACAAAGTAGGCTTAAGAGTTATTATAAAGCTATGTGAATTTACCTGCCCCACCAGCTAGACCTGCTAAACAAACTAAAGCTATTCATGTCCTGTCCATGACGTTTTTGTCAACTACATCTATTTATGTCATACCAATGCTTCATAGCGTTTATGACCACTAAAAATAATATAAATAATTTGGGTTGCACTTATTCACCTTCAGGTATGAACAATAGCCTTTGTAATTTATTTTATATTTGCTTTATTTTGTTCTTCGATAGGCTAAACGTTAATAGAGTTTGAAAATGTGTCCAGAATGGATAGGTCAGGCGGTACAACTTCATAAAAAGAAAATATTAGCTGATTAACTCAAATGAACGAATAACTAAAGCAAAAGAGGGAAATTAGCTTGTTGGTGCCCACGCATCAGGTAATTTGTCTTTGAGTGCATGGGAAGGAAGCCGTGCATGTGTGCTCGTCCCCATCGTCTGGTTAATGTTTAGTAGATGCTGGTGAAATAACGGGCTTGGCCAGCACCTTCATCTCCCTACACACATTACGCCCTTAGCAAACACAGGTCTTAGCAAACGACAGCTATTGGCTCTCCACTCCGGGAGAGTTTATAGACTAAGCAATAGCACATATGTAGCTACTGTTTGATAGCCTGCACGATATTAAAGGGGTAGTTTGGGATTTTGTTAATAAAGCCCGTTATAGAGCTATGTCTCCAGTCAGGTCAAAGCGTGCATACCATTTCTATGACTCTTCAGGAATGCAGTTTGTCAAGTCAATGCCAAGTACTTTACGAAAAAATTAATACACCAGTTCTACCCATATGGTCCTTAAAGCTAATATTCAAACAATAGGGGATAAACTACCACTTTAAATTACATCTTAGGTTAATGTCTTCAGCAGGTAGAGCTAATGTCGTTCTACAAGTTGTTTTATTTATTAAATTATATTTTCTGAAAAGAATCAACTCACCAAATATTCAATAGTGTGATTGTAAAGCATCAATTACAAAGTATTAGCTACCACAAAAAAGTATCTAGCTACCACATAAAAAGTAGAGTCTTTTTTTGGGTGTTGTGATTCATTTGAAATCTACCATACTCAAATATCTTCCATGAAGAGGAGTGCATTATGTTTTAAGCAACAGTCTTTTTAGCTACACAATTTTAAACTACACTCTTAAAATGTAACTGGCAGTTTTTTAACAACTATGTAGATATGAAACAAACAGATAATCATTATATTTCTTTTGTCTTAAAACATTTTGATATCTGCATAATGCTTCTCCAGCACTGTTTTTGAATAGTCACTGTTTAAATATTAAATGCTCTTATTACTAAGTTGTGGTAGTTTCACCTAGTTTCTCCTAAATATACTAAATGTATGCACTTACTGTAAGTCGGTCTGGATAAGTGTCTGCTAAATGATTATAATGTATAATGTAAAAGTAATAATATATACCAAAGATTTTGTTATGCTCCAAAGATAGCTTTATATTCGTTTTTTGGGGTGTTAGGATGGCTCAGCGGTTAGCGAGTCAGTAGAAGGAAGGCTTCCGGTTTAATTACCAAATGAGCCAAATGATGTTGTGTCCTTGACATTTTACCCCAAGTTGCCCCAGGGGGATGGCCAGGTACTAACTGTAAGTGGGGTACCAGGGGTTTATGATAGCACTACCTGATTTACCAGATAGTCACTGATTGGTGTATAAGGTGGAGGAGGTCTGGGCCTAGATTAAAAATCAACAAATCCGCATTAAGGCAGTAGGGATTAACTGGGCTGTTAAATTACCAATTTGACCAATCACTTAATTTGTTAGGTGACTCATTGTAACCTACCCTGGCACAGAATACACAGATTCAATGTTCACTATACTGGCATTATAGGACACAAACACACGTCATTTTACCTTTATTTTACCAGGCTGGTTGACTGAGAACAGCTTCTCATTTACAGCAACAGCCTGGGGAGAAGCGCGGGGGGGTGAATGAGTCAATTGAAAGCTAAGGATGATTTGGTTGCCATGATGGTATTATGGCCAGATTGGAAATCAGTCCAGGACACCGGGGTTAACACCCCTACTCTTATGATTTGTGCCATGGGATCTTTCATCACCACAGAGAGTCAGGACACCCGTTTACCGTCCCATCCAAAAGACTGCACCCTACACAGGGCAGATGTCCCCATCACTGCTCTGGGGAATAGGGAATGATCTTTAGACCAGAGCGAAGAGTGCCCCCTACTGGCCCTCCAACACCACTTCCAGCAGCACCAGTCTCCCATCCAGGGACTGACCAGGCCCAACCCTGCTTAGCTTTAGAAGCAAGCCAGCAGTGGTTTACAGGGCGCTAGGCTGCTGGCTTACATGAGCCAGTGTATCAGGATAGGCTGGAGAAACAGGTCCTACTGCTGTGTGTTTGACAGCAGAGGCCCCAGACAATGGCTTTAAGCAAACACACACCCCAGTCAGACACACATCGCAAACACACACTCATATTACGCTGTGGCCCCCAGACCCACCCTGTCACACACTCATGTAACAACTGCACAACCACACACATTAAGTTAATTTAAGTAGTATCAGTACTGTCTGTCTTATAAACATACATAAACAACCTGTATGTAACGAACCACCAACATAAACAACCTGTATGTAACGAACCACCAACATAAACAACCTGTATGTAACGAACCACCAACATAAACAACCTGTATGTAACGAACCACCAACATAAACAACATGTATGTAACGTTCCACCAACATAAACAACCTGTATGTAACGTTCCACCAACATAAACAACCTGTATGTAACAAATCCACAACAATCTTTAGGTTCTATACTACACCATCAGTAGGTTCTGGCCTGTACCTAACGTCTCTCCTCTCCTCTTGCAGTAACTCACTATCCTCCGCCCCCATTGGTGGAAACTGAAGCCAGTCCAGCTGAGGCCGCCCTCTGTCTAACCACCTCTACCCGCTACAAACACACAATCCCACATGAACACACACACACAGTCCTGCATGAACACACACACCTTCATGAGCACACGCACACATTCCTGCACGACGTCAGTAGCATGATGTCGTCACGGGCAGAGCTGCCCTCCTGCACGGTACTGGGTCAGCCTGAGAGCCCCGGTCACAGGCCAGAGGTCACGGGGTTAGAGGTCAAGAGGCGGGCCCAGAGCAGCCCCTACGTGCGCTCCAAAATCAAGGTGAGTAACCTGGACGTCATAACAATGGTCAGCCCTTTGCTTGTTTTAGTGTTGCTAGACATTGTGGCCTTACTGTGGCCTGTCTGTCCTACAGGTAACTACAGGCGAACTGCCAATCGAGCTTCCCCGGCTTCCACAGCTTTCGCTACCGGAGATCACCACGACAACTGTCTTGACGACGTCCCCAGCCCCCTCGGTCTCCACGGTTTCGAGGGCAGGATCTCAGGCATCGTACGTGTGCAAAGTAAGTCGAAACAAAACATTTGGTCATCTACCTGTTTCCATCTCTCTTTCTTCCTCTCAATCTCTCCCTCCTTAAGCCCTCCTTCTCTTCCTATGTCTGTTCTGAATCCCTCTTTATCTCTTTTTCAGATCTGCCAGAAGGGCTTTCAGTACCAGCGGATGCTGAACCGTCACGTCAAGTGTCACAGCGACACTAAGAGGCACCTGTGTAACTTCTGCGGTAAAGGGTTCAACGACACCTTCGACCTGAAGAGGCACGTCAGGACCCACACAGGTAGAATGGACAAGAAACCTCTGTTAGAAAGAAACACAAAAGCTTACGAATAAAAAGTGTCAAAAAGACTGAGGTGGTTCGGTGTGGAAACGTCAGTCACCTGTATTCATCCTGCATTACGGATTAAAGTGAGCTTGCCTCCAATACTGATTGTCTTTTCAACAGTTTTTCTTTGCGATCTTTGTCTTTTATTGATGGCAAATAGTCTTCTGGTTGTTAGTCACAAAGTCTCTACTCTGGGAAATAGTCTTCTGGTTGTTAGTCACAAAGTCTCTACTCTGGGAAATAGTCTTCTGGTTGTTAGTCACAAAGTCTCTACTCTGGGAAATAGTCCTCTGGTTGTTAGTCGGGAAGTTGATCACTTGTTTACCTTCAACCCTCGATGTCTCCATACAGGAGTGCGTCCCTACAAGTGTTCCCTGTGCGACAAGGCCTTCACCCAGCGTTGCTCCCTCGAGTCTCACATGAAGAAGATCCACGGCGTGACGCAGCAGTACGCCTACAAGGAGCGCCGCAACAAACTTTACGTCTGCGAGGAATGCGGCCACACTGCCGCTTCCCAGGATGCACTGCTCAAACACTACCACACCCTGCATCCCAACTCCGCCTTCCTCCGGGGCAAGGTGGCGAAATCAGGGAGAGGTGCCAGGGGGGAGAGGGGTGAGGGGGAAGAGGAATCGATGACTGGGTCGCCAGTCTCCAACAGTCAGGACAGTGATGACACGACTGGTTCGGGAGGGCAGTAGAGTTTGGTGCGGAGAAGGGCGGCTAGATAGGACTTTGCCAAAACTATTGTCAGGTATGAAATGTTAAGGAAACGTCCATCTATGTAACATAGAAGAACATGCCAGTTTAGGTATACATTTTCTCTATTTTGAGGTTATTCATGTTCTGGCCTTTATTCTCATCTGTAGATTTTTTGTACAAAGGAAAAAATCAAAATGCTCTATATATTATGAAGTAAAAAGGGAATAATATATTTACCTGTGTCTTGTTAAAAATGTATAACTTGTATGTTAGTGTTATTCTACCTGTGTGCATTTTATGTTAATGTTATTATGCATTTAATTGATAAAAAGAATGTTTACTGTTGTCACGATTTACAGTTTAAATTCAATAGGAAGGGTTTTGCACATCTGCTGTAAATTGAACTACTGTAAGCTGTCAGAACTACTGCAATAGAACCACTTAATTTCTACGGTTGCACATTTACGTTAAAAAGCCCAATGTGTACAGAAAGCCAGTTTGTAATGTTCGTGAAATCCTTACAGGATATACTACACTACTACACTACAGAAACTTGCAGCTAGGATTTCTGATGAATCAGGGACTTTTATGGGAGGAAATGATGGTCACTATGCTACACTACCACTATACACCTTCAATGCAGCTGCTGCTGTCATGGCTACATCATAGAGAAGGAAAGAGCTCTCCTTTCTGCCATTATGGGCATTGCTAGTGAAGCCTGTCTCCATGTAAGCGTAGGCAATTTTAAATAGAATTTCATAGTTCACGTTTGGAGTTGTGATCACATGACTACAATCAGATAACTACAGGGGAACACCAATTTGACTATATTAATGTGGCAGAGGCCTCAGATGATGATGTTTACACTGGAACAAACTTTCTTACAGTTAGGGCCTCTGGCCACCACCAGGGTTACATTCATATCTAAAAGAACTAGAGGTGTAAGGGTCTTCTTGCATACCAAAACACCCCAGTGAAATTACTCTAGATTGATCTAAATGACCAGGTTTCAGGATGTTCTTTTCAATTCTTCCAAAGTCAGGGAACATTCCAACCAACTTTCCTATAATTCCCGAGGAATTTGAAGAAAATTACTAGATTTTTACATCCATAAATATTGCCATAAATTTACCAAAACCGCACCTATGTAACTAAGTAGGTTAAGAATCCAAAAGGTATATTATAAGATGTATGTATGCTCAGGTTAGACAACACTTCACTGTTTAATATTGTTGCTTTTTCTATTAGTTTTTCTGAAGGGGCATTTATTGTGGGTTAATATATAGTAACAAATGTTATCATACTTTCATATCATAAATTACGTGTTCTTTTTCACAAATGGCTTTGGAGTTATCTTGAGTGAATACACTTGATTCTTGCATGTGTGCGTGTGTGTGTGTGTGTGTGTGTGTGTGTGTTCTAAATAAGGACTTGACTTCTCTTAAGAGAAAAGAAACTACAAGGATTTTGATCCATGGCAGATTTTACCTTTAACAGCACTGCACAAACAATATACAGCATTTTCTTTGCATCGATGTGTGTTCCAGTGACTACTGGTAATTTCTAGGGTATAGCTTTGTATTTTTTTACAATCACATAATTACTCATGGATGTACTATATAAAGTGCCTTCCTATTGTGTATCACAGTGGTTCCCAAACCTCTCCTCGGGGACCCCAGACAGGCCATATTTTTGTTTTAACCGTGAAATGGCACACCTGATTCAATTAGTCAAAGGTGTAATGTGTAGTTGACAAATTAAACCAGTTTCGTCATTTCAAGGAGAAAATAAAAACATGGCCTGTCTGGGGGTCCCCGAGGAGAGGTTTGGGAACCACTGGTGTATCAAATAGTACTATTTTAATAATGTATGATTATTTTTCTATATGAACAACAGTAACTTTTGGGCCTGTAGGTTCTTCTGAATCACAGAATTCCAGGTTACATGTTCGTCAACAGTCCTAGCAAAAGACAAAATGTTGAATAAACTTCATTTTACGCACATTTATAATGTTGTATGTTGATCTTGTCCATTTTCTAGTGGTAAGATGAATAAAACTGACAAAAATATCCACACATTTCGAGACTTTTCCTGTTATTTTTTCAGGATGATTTCTTTCAGACTGACATAAAAACGTAACCATGGTATCAGTCGGATGTCTTTAGGCAACCCCGCCATCCCACACTTGTCCCCTGGATTTAAACCTGTCAATGTCTTTTGAATGTTTATGACAGCTTGAGCTGTTGATGATTTATTGGTAAGGATAGGACACTATTTAAGTAAACATTGTAGTAGAACTGACATTTGGAATGCATCTAATTTACTAACAATTGCATGGCAGAAAGCCATGTCATTATGTTCACATTTCTTGGAACTGATGTTGTCTGTTATACAAAGATAGTGAACTTCCGTCTTTAGCTGGCAACTTTCGTCTTGAACACACCCTCAGGGACTTCATTACCATAGCGCCAGGGTTTACAGGTGCAGACAAAATTGTATCCTTTCAACAGAAATGTAGATCAGTGCTGATAAGAAGTCTACGTGAAAATGTTTTGTTTGATTTTAATTAAAATATTTTAAAATAAACTGTTAGTATTTTGAATGTTTTTTTTATTTGACTGGTTGGTTGGTGTTGTTGGATGTGTATCATGCTCTATGTTCAGTAAGTGGATGAGGTTGTATGTTCAGTGAGTGGATGAG
>JACXGM010027760.1:0-14351 GCA_016801145.1 Umbra pygmaea | reverse complement strand
AGCTGGCGTAATGGCTGTGTCGGGTATGGTGGAATCTAGCCACGTCTCAGTAAAAGCTAGCACGCAGCAGTTGGCAATGTCTCGCTGGAAGATAATCCGAGCATGAAGTTCGTCCATTTTATTGTCTAGTGATTGAACATTTGCAAGTAAAATGCTTGGTAACGGTGGATTGCAGTATCTCGTCCGTGATCTGCATAGATGATCTGTCGATCAATTCTAACAGCGCCAGGTGAGGGTTCGCGAGCATCGCGTGGATAGCCTTGTGTTTCAAGCCCATGTCGATCGAAGCGCTGAGCGATCACGAGTTGCAAACGGACTAGGCGTCTAGAGCAAGGTGTCTGACTTTAGACCGGGCCCTCTGGTTTTTCTGGATGTTTAAATACACTGTCGGCTGACCATTGTAGACGCCGTCAGGGAGAAACAAAAACAAACATTTGGGCGGTAGGCATTGTTCAACAATAAAAGAGGCAACCGACCGCTCGGCGGCACAACGCAGACCCCGGCGAGGACCATGGCTTTGTACGAATCGTCAGAGAACGCCCGTCGAGACCGCACACAGGATCAGTGGGAAACTGACGGTCCCACTAGCCCGCCGAGCCACGCGCACAGCTCGCCGCCCTCTACCTCACACCAAGGAGAACTGGTCAAAGACGTTTTCGACAGTGGCCTCAGCACGGCTATCGTGGGCACTATAAAGGCGTCGGTTGCGGCAATTTTGGAAATTTTGCTTGACGGGCATAAAAGAGAGAACAGTTATGGCTGTTTGTGACTGAAGTGACTGAAGTGACTTAGTCAGCGTCAACAACCGTGCTTGTATCCGGAGCCGTACAACTACTCCTTCAACCTTTTTGAAGAACTGACCAAAAGACTGTGGTCTGACCAACTCACACCCGGTTGATGAGAGCCCTGGAAAGTGCGGGGTTATGCGGTGACCGTACCCAGGGTCCGCGGAATTACAGAGGCTTTTCTAAATTAACTAAAACACGAGTGTGTTGCTTTGGTCAAGATGAAACAAGCCAGGCTGACGTTTGTCGATGATCTGGATGAAAGAAATTAAACGAAATATGACGTTGTGACTTTCTGGCAGAACAAGTCTGAAGATGAGGAAAATTGTACATCTGTTTGAACACTGAATTTAAATCAATTGTACATTGTGGTGAAACTGAACTCGTCACGGGCGACTCTCTGTGTGTAATGTTTGAGAGAATAAACCAATATTTTATTCGAAGGCATGTTATGGATGTATTGTCGTATATTATCCAAAGGCAAGTCGACAACGTCTCTCTCTCTCTCTCTCTCTCTACAAGCACAATACTTTTGTGTGAGTGCTGAATGTGTTCAAAACAAATGGACGAAATAATGTAGCACGTCTCTTGTAATGTTGAGTCTCGGCACGCATCTGTTGGCTCCTTTTTCTCTGTTTCACCACACCCCAAAGTCTCCTGCCCAGTGTTATGTGTGTCATGTTCCCAATGACCCGGCGAGGTTTCCCCTGCCTCCCGCTGCCCTCGGGTCAAAATAACCTGCCGCTGTTCACAGTGCACATTTCTTATTATCTTGTACTCTTCTGTTTTTGCCAAACACAGAGTCTCCTACCAAGTGTGTTATTTGGGTTGTGAGTGTTTAGCAAATGTTTTGTAGAAGGTGTCAGCTATAGACTTTCTATAGGTGTGTACATTGTGAAATCAATAAAATCAAACTATACTTGAAACTTTTTCTCTTGCGTGTCTTTCTTTTTTTGCAATCTCACACACACAAACACCACAGATGTCCCCCGAAATAAAAGAGACAAACGACACGAAGGTTAACAACCTCCCGGACATCCAGTGAACTTCAGCTGTAGATAGTGTCCGTACGTGTGTGTCTGTACGTGTGTGTGTGCGACAAATAAAAAAATATTTGTCGTCTCGCGTTTTTGGCTCTTTTCCCTCAACCGCACACCGCCCCGCAGATATGCCCCTTGAAATGAAAGATGCAAAATGACAAAAGAAAAGCGTGGGTTTGATAATGCAAAAGCTTGCAAATGGCAAGAGATGCGGACGACACATTATACTAACGTAGTCTTTGGTATCGCGGCCGGATAACACGTCATCTTATCGCAGCTCGCCGAAGCCATGATCGAGCCCTTTAATCTGTGTTTTACCGCTTTACAGGTTCTGCAAAACATGTTTGCGGACAAGCCGGAAGAAGAAGCACAGGCAGTAGACGACTTAGAAGACGGAGACAAAGACAAAGAAGATTTGAAGACGAAGAAGAAGAAATTGATCGAGACGAAGCAGAAGAGGACTGGGAACGCAACTCGGCACATGACACGTCGTCTTCGGAATATGACGAACAAGAAGAGGAAGAAAAGAAGTAGCAGCAGAAGAAGCTGAAGAAGTTGACGACGAAAGAGCCACGTTTCTGTAGAGAAACGGCAAGATCCAGTGCTCCTCGGCAGCAGTGGCGCGGCAGAGACGGGGCGAAGCGGCGGCGGAGCGTAGGATCGCGACCCCTGGGCCCACGCCATACGCTTTGCGCGGCGCCCTCAACATCGCCTCCACGTTTGCCCTGTTTGTCATGAAGATCATCCTGGACATGACGAATATGGAGGGTGCCTGGAGATACTCGGATGGCTGGAGGGGCATGGATGAGACCGAGCTGCGCCCCTACGTGGGACTGCTGATCTTGGCCGGCGTCTACAGGTCCCGGAGCGGGGCCGCGGCCAGCCTCTGGGACGCCAAAAGCGGCCGGCCATTTTCCGCGCCACGATGCCGCTTAAAGTCTTTTACGCTTACACGAGACTACTGCGCTTCGATGGCTGTGAGACGAGACCCACAAGACGCGCCGCCAACAAACTGGCGGCCGTGCGAGAGGTCTGGGACAAGTGGTCGGCGCGGCTGCCTCTCCTCTACAACCCGGGGCCCAAGGTGACGGTGGACGAGCAGCTGGTTCCTTTCAGAGTTATCGTCGGTGCGCAAGTGCGAGTGTGTGTGTGTTGTGTGGGGCATTGGTAAAAAAAAGCAAATGGCGCTGCGGTGCACTACATACAAATTCTTGAGAATTGCTTTTGGAAGCGATTCTGTAGACAACATCACTCAATCTATCTCTCACTCTCTCTCCCCTGTCATCCGCAGGCCGCTGTCCTTTCCGGCAGTACATGCCCGGCAAGCCGCCCAAGTACGGCATCAAGACGTGGGTGGCCTGCGACGCCAGATCCAGCTACGCTTGGAAGATGCAAGTGTACACCGGCAGGCCGGCCGGCGGCCTCTCCGAGAAGAACCAGGCTACGCACGTCGTCCTCGACGTCACCGAGGGACTGAACGGTCACAACGTGACGTGCAACAATTTCTTCACCTCCTACGAACTGGCGCGCCGGCTCCTCGAGAGGAATATAACTGTGGTGGGCATGGTTCGACAGAACAAGCTCGAGCTGCCGCCGGCGCTGCTCGTGTGCAACCGCAGGGCCATCCACTCGTCCCGGTTCGCCTTCTCGCCCACCACCGCCCTGGTGTCCTAGATGGCCAAGAGGAACAGGAATGTGCTGCTCCCGAGCACGCTGCACGCCAAGGCCTTGGTCAGTGAGTGCGACGACGCCAAGCCCATAATCGTCCTCGACTACAACCGCAACAAGGGTGGCGTGGACAACCTGTACAAGGTGATTGGCACATACAGCTGCAGGCAGATGACCGCCTACTGGCCCCCAGGTCGTCTTCCACAACATTGTCGACGAGTCCTCTTACAATGCCTTTGTCATCTGGCGAGAGACCCGGCACACCTGGATGCCCAGCAAGCGCAACAAGCGCAGTGTGTTCCTGGAGCGCCTGCGCAAGGCCCTCGTGGCTCCGCTCATCGACAGGAGGCATGCTCTGCCACGCACTGAAGCGTCCGCCGTGGTTGCCCGACCCCCAGCCGCCACCAGCAAGAGGAAGAGGTGTCAGATATGCCCCCAAAAGAAGGACAGTAAAACGCACAACGTTTGCTGCCAATGCACAAAGTACATCTGCAAAGGCTGCTTGCTCGCCTGCTCCCCCGCGTGCACGCACTGGGGCCTCTACAAATAGTGACACACACAACTTGGAGAGCCGCCACCCCACACGCTGCACTCAAACATACCCGAACGCGGCAACCGAACGCGGGTCACTTTGACCCAGAGGACACGGGGTGTCCATGAAATATGAGGACAACGGAAGGGGTTAAGCTTGGTTAGGAAAGAAATTACACAGAAGGAGTGCCATGAGTTGGGGCAGTGGTCTTTAGATACGGCCCAAATCCTTTAGACACCTAACTGTCACTGGGAACTACTCTAGTGATGGGAATTATGGTTCTTTGAAAGGAGTCAGATCTTATGGCTCTGTTTATTTCAGAGTCCTTCAAAAGAATGGCTCAGTTTTACTTTTATCTATTGTTGGCGGTGGGTGTTAAATAACCGCTAGGATAACGATAGGGTATGATTTGGAGCAGATTCAAACAGAATTCCCACCAATATAATAAACTTTTATGTGAGCACTAGTTTTAGCAGCACTAAATTAATTGTATTAATTAATAAATATTGCCATATTTAATATCAATGATTTCCATTTTATAAGTTATACAAGATGACGACAAATCCCTGCTTTGTGACCCTATGTAAATGTAATAAAGTTCTCTTGCCTTAAATGCAATTCATGCTACACTATTCATTCATATTAGACAATATTTTATTGTGACTGTATTTTTTTAAATAATGAACTGTTGTAAGAAACAGATTTTAGAACAAATCAGACACGGTGTTGAATGAATGGTTTGCTTTGCAAACATTGCACTCTAATTTGTCGTTGGTTTTATTTGATACATGTATTTAAATGCTTTTTTATTCTCACTAACTGACTGTACTTCAGAATATTAACTTCTCAGGTGAAGTCATGAAGGGGATGGATAAGACAGGCAGTGAAATTTGAGAAGAACAATAAAATCACATCACTAAGCTACTTCCTCGCCATTTCACTTTCGTTTGCTGACAGACAGACCGTTACAGAAGAAGTAGGTGACAGTAAGTATTATTTCTATAACAAATGTTGTTTTTGGTCGGTAAAAATGTGCATGAATGTGTAAACTGTTCATGATGCGATCATATAAGCATTTGGGGAAGCTTACATAGCAACAAACCATGTAAATGTATTTTTAGACTTTAACCAATAACAAGTGCAGCTCCTCACCTAATGCCATAGGAAAACTTTTTATTGACAGAATATAAATTGTAATCCAAGCAAATGTTATATAAATTAGAAAATTGCAGCTTGAAAGGATCAAGTTAGATATTAACTGAACACACTATATCCTTGACATTACAATAATACTAAAGGCAGTTAAACAATAAAGTCCCTTAAAAAAATTCTAATAGAATATGATGTTTAATCTTCCATTTTATATGACTTTTATTGATGTAAAGCACTTTGAGCTGCATTCCTTGTATGAAAGGTGCTATATAGATAAAGGTTTATTACTATTATTATTTGTTTAAAATAAAAAGTAAAACATTTTTATAACCTCTACGTTTGATAATGTTTACAAAGTTTTACTGTTTAAAATATTTTGTATCCTGTGTATTTATGTGAAACTCTGTATTGAGAGTCTGAAATGGACTACCTGCTAAAACAATGGTGAAATTAAAACTTTGTAATAATTTACTTTTATTTTACTTTTATTTGAAAGATGCAAATCTTTTCTTCCCCAATATCCTCCCCTCCCAATTCCCATTAATCCTGCCTTGTTGGCAGCTCCGCAACTCCTTGGACAGATCTGTGGCATGGTGAAGGGGCCCACATCGTTCCTCCAGAGATAAGATAGGTAAGATAAAGCTTGAATACAGAGTATTAATACAACAAAATTTTAAGTACCAATCCTGATCTGTGTTTTTAAACTAAATTATAATAAATACCGTAGAACATCCCCCACTCTTCACTCACACCTCACTCTCCCTCTCTCCCTCCCCCACTCTCTTACACACACACACGGGATAAATAATAAGGACTCATTCAGAATTCTGTCATCTCAACCACACCCATCTTTCCCACCCACACGTGTGCAAATAGTATCAAGTCTCAAATTGAGAAAAAACCTGTTTGTGGCAGTGCTTGGCAAACACTGGCTGCAGTAACTTATGGGTAGGGGGTCACACTCGGACAATCAGGGAGGGAGCTGTGGCAGAATCCATCATGGATTCACATGCAGCTGTGGCAGAATAGGACTTTGGGGGAGTGCAACCATTCTACATCTGCTGGTATAATGGCTTGGGATGAATGAATTGGATGATTATGAATGTGTGAGTATGTTTGTTTGTTTATAACCCACAATTGATGCATGAGTGTTAATTACATTTTCCTACAGAATGCAAACTAAACAGAAGTTACCATTACAATAATATTCACTAAAATATCAACTGATTATTTGGAGGTGTGTCTAAAATGGAAGTATTGAAAGGGGTAGAACAGGTATTAATAAAAGCAGAAATAAAAATAGCTACAAACATAAACTTTTAATAAAGTATATTTACAGATAAAATGTATTGAGTGCTACACAAATTGAGATAAGGGTAATTGGAATACAAACCTGATTCAAAGAAAAGTTGGGACACTGTACAACTTGTGAGTAAAAAAGGAATGGAATAATGTACAAATCTCATAAAATGACATGTAATTCACAATAGAATATAGATAACATATCAAATGTTGATTGTGAGACATTTGGAAATGTCATGCCAAATATTGGCTCATTTTGGAGTGCATATGAGAGCTACACATTCCAAAAAAGTTGGGACAGGTAGCAATAAGAGGCCAGAAAAGTTAAAAGTACAAATAAGGAACAGCTGGAGGACACATTTGCAACTCATATTGGCAACCTGATTGGGTATAAAAAGAGCCTCTTAGAATGGCAGTGTCTCTCAGAAGTCAAGATGGGCATTCCCATCAATGCTGCGGCGAAAAATAGTGAAACAATATCAGAAAGGAGTTTCTCAGAGAAAGATTGCAAAAGATTTTAAAGTTATCATCATCTACAGTGCGTAATATCATCCAAAGATTCAGAGAATCTGGAACAATCTCTGCGTAAGGGTCAAGGCCAGAAACCCATACTGAATGCCTGTGTGACAGCACTATATCACATACAGGAATGCTACTGCAAGGGAAATCACAACATGGGCTCAGGAATACTTCCAGAAAACATTTTCGATGAACACAATCCACCGTGTCATTCGCCGTTGCCGGCTAAAACTCTACAGGTCAAAAAAGAAGCAAAATCTAAACAAGATCCAGAAGCGCAGGCCCTTTCTCTGGGCCAAGGCTAATTTACAATGGACTGTTTCAAAGTGGAAACCTGTTCTGTGGTCAACTAATCAAAATTTGATGTGTGTTTTGCGAAACTAGGACGCTATGTCATCCGGACTAAAGAGGACAAGGACAACCCAAGTTGTTATCAGTGCTCAGTTCAGAAGCCTGCATCTCTCATGGTACGTGGTTGCATGTGTGTGTGTGTGATGGGCAGCTTACACATCTGGACAGGCACCATCAATGCTGAAAGATATATCCAAGTTCTAGAACAGCATGTGCTCCCATCCAGTTGTCGTCTCTTTCAGGGAAGACCTTGCATTTTCCAACATGACAATGCCAGACCACATACTACATCAATTACAACATCATGGCTGAGTAGAAGAAGGATTTGGGTACTGAAATGGCCAGCCTGCAGTCCAGATCTGTCACCCATAGAAAACATTGGGTGCATCATAAAGAGGAAGATGCAACAAAGAAGGCCTATGACAGTTGAGCAACTAGAAGCCTGTATTAGACAAGAATGGGATAACATTCCTATTCCTAAACTTGAGCAACTTGTCTCCTCAGTCCCCAGACGTTTGCAGACTGTTATAAAAAGAAGAGGGGATGCCACACAATGGTGAACATGGCCTCATCCCAACTTTTTTGAGATGTGTTGATGCCATGATATTTGAAGTCAACTTATTTTTCCCTTGAAATGACACATTTTCTCAGTTTCAACATTTGATATATCATATATGTTGTATTCTGAATAAAATATTAAAATATGAAACTTCCACATCATTGCATTCATTTTTTTTCACAATTTGTACAGTGTCCCAACTTTTTGGGAATCAGGTTTGTACTATTGGTAGTAGGTTTGCTTATACACTACATATGGCACAACATGCTTGATGTTGGGGAAGAACCCTACCTAGTACATGGCTTGGGAGGGAGTGGATTGGGTTTGGGTTGAGGGGTATTGTGATAATTGTTAATTTGGTGTCAGGGACGGCACAGGAGAAGGTAAGGAACCAGATGCAGAGATGGTAAATTAGAACAATGTTTATTGTGGGATAGTGTGTGTAGTGCGTAAGGCAAGAATGGTCAGAGGTCAGCCAGGGTTCGATACACAGAGGGGTTTGTCATCCAGGCAGGGTTTGGTTCACTGGGAGGGTCATAGTCCAGGCAGGGTTCGGTACACGGGAACTAGAAGGAACTAGAAGGAACAAACCATAGCACGATGAGGAACAAATACTAGGAAAGGAAAAACTGGAACTTGGAAAATAGGCTTAATTAGATAGAACACTAAATGGATATAATTACGTGGCTATAAAATAATCCGGCAGTTGGTTGACTGACTTCAACTCCCTAATAAAGGGAAGTAATCAACCCAAGTGTGGCCGGGAAGCAGGTGCAGGTTATAATGACACTGGAACAGGTGATCAGGGAGTGCAGGGAAACCCAGGAACCAGAACGGGGACCAAAAGGGACAGGGAAGACAGCTCAGGAGGGCGGAGTCCTGACATTTGGGGAATTGGAGGGAATATATTGGGAGGAATAGGGAGGACCAATGGGACAATTTATACTTTCTAGCATTCCAAAAATTATGGTATATCATAAAAGACAAGCAATATTTAAGCAATGTCGCAAAGGTGGTTTTAAAAAAGTATATCGAGATCAATAAAATGGAACTAAGGATCACAGTATGGTAACTGGAGAAATAAGTATAGCCAGCTATAATTGTAATGGATTAGCAGATCACAAGAAAAGACGAGCATTATTTACCTGGTTAAAAGAATTGGAATACAATATGTATACAATATGTTTACAATAAACATATTCAACAGCTTTAAAATACTTTTTTTGGGATAAAGGAATGGGATGGGGAAGTCCATTTCTCCCATGGACAAAGAAACTCGAAAGGGGTGATGATATTAATTAAAAATAATACTAATATAAATGTGGAAAATGTCATTTTGGATTCTGAAGGTAGATGGATCATATTAAAGATGGTAATTGACTTGAAACAGATATGGCTCATTAACCTATATGGTCCAAATAAAGATCCCCTACTATTTTTTAAAGAGATATATGAGAAGCTATTAAAATTACAAGTAACACAGGGCTATATATTTATGGTCGGGGATTATAACACAACGTTGAACTCCAGTTTGAATAGAAAAGGTAATAAAAACATAATTTATCACCCACAAGCACTAAAGGAAATAAATAATTGCATGAACATTCTAGAATTGGTGGATATATGGAGGCTTAAATATCCTAGAATGATAAGATATTCATGGTGGAGGCTTAACCAAGCTAGTCGTCTTGATTATTTTTTTACTTTATTTTCTCTTGCACCGAAGGTTAAGAAAGTGTTGATAGAGAAAAGAATGAGGTCGGATCATCATATAATTGGCATTTATATTGTTCTTACAGAAATTCTACGGGAAAGGGGGTACTGGAAATTTAATCAAAGCTTACTGGAGGATAATTCCTTTTTAGCTAGGACTAAACTATTTAAATTATATTTGTTTGTGTAGATCCACTTATTTTTTGGGATGCCTTTAAATGTGCCTTTAGAGGCCATGCAATTCAGTACTCTTCCTTGTAAAAAAGGCAATACATATTAAAAGAAAAAGAAAAAAAGAAAAAGAAATGATATCCAAAGAAATTAGGTATAATTATAGGTCAATTATAGGTCATAATAGGTCAGATTGACAACAGTAAAAGCTATAATATGGAGTTTCAGAATAAATTGGAGGATAAACAAAAGGAAATGGAGGAACTTGTACAAGAAAGATCAAATATGATTTATTAAAGAAATAAAGGAAGCTGGATGGAATATGGAGAAAAATGCACATCCTTTTTTATCTTCAACATAGGAATGCCACCAAGAAGAATGTACTGAAATTAGTCACTAATGAAGAATCCTCTTAAAACTCGCCAAATGAGATTCTGGAACAGGAAGTAAAATACTTCAAACAGATGTTTTCCTTTTAGTCTTCTCCATTACCTTTAACAGATTTTAATTGTATACGTTTTTTCCCTGATAATAAAATACGAGCCGCATGCAGTGATGTGCGGGTTAAACTCTTTTTTCTCAATAGCGACTTCAAAATTATTTCACGTGTGGTTCAACATTGTTATAAAACATATCTTATACGTTTTATAATGATTGGAAAAACATTTTATAATATAGCTTGTTTTGTGTCATTCTATGTGCAGTTATTATATATTTAAAGCGCCACCCAGTGGTAAACTTGAATGATACTGGCAGAGCGTGGTTCAGTTAAGTATGAGGACATATCCTAAGAGATTTGTCATGATTGGAGAATGAATATGCGATTAATAGTCAAATTTATTGAATGCCACTAACCTATCATGTGCTTGTAGCGCCCCCTAGTGGCGAATGTATATATCTGAATATATCCTGAATATATCCTGTGAGTTATGTGATGATTGTGTTTGATTTGTGTTAATTTATGTCCAGAGCCATGCCCCTTTCGATGTTCATTGGTCAATAACTTGAAGTAATTGAGATATTGACATGTTTTATTATTATAATACTCTTGGTCCAATGATGTTTCACTGAACTTTCGGTGTCAATCGGAGCTACAGTGTAGGAGATGTCAAAAATGAGTTTTTTCAAAAAATGTCTAAATGGCAGAAAGGTTCTCCCAGCGGAACTTAATGGTACTTGAAGCTTTTTTGTACAGCACATTGAGCCGCACCTATGTGAGAAATTTCATGTCATTCAATTTGAGGGGCGTGGCTTTTCATAGTTACATTTTCAAAGTGCATTTTGAAACCTTAATTATATCGCCACCGTGTGGCCGATTGGGTTCATATTTCTATGGACACACATGCACACCATTTCCAGTTATTCCCCCAAGTTTCATGTTTCTAGCTCATTCTAGCTCACAGGAATTTCAGCCGACGTGGCAGTCAACAAATAATAATGTAATGATTACTCCCAAAGATTGAAAGAACACTGATTTATTATAAACAGGAATAAATACCTTTCAAGGGCAACGGCACACAATAATAATCCAAGGCAGAAACTTCAAACAACAATGCAGAGGTCAAACCGAAAATAACAATATACATCAATGTAATGCTCAGAAAGGGAATATAATACTCACAATATATCGCAAAGAGGCACTGTGTGTGGCTTAAATACAGTGTAGGTGAGAGCAGGTGTTCAGAATTTGGATGATCAATGTAAATTAGGGAAGTGGTAGTTTCCAGGGAAGGGGAACCGGGGAACGCTACAAACAATAATAATAACAAATTTTAAACAAATAGAATAGGGTTCTACTTGCTTCGCGGTTGAACCCTAATTATCAACTATGCAAAGGATTAATTACTGAAGAGGAACTACATGAAACTGTCAAAACATTTAAAGTTGGAAAAACTCCCGGACTGAGTGGCATTCCAGTAGAAGTATACCAATTTTTTTTTACATATTAAGAGGTCGATTATTAGCATGTTTTAATCATTCGTATGTAAACGGTAGATTATCAGACACACAAGAAGAAGGCGTGATTTCATTATTATTGAAACAGGACCCAAGCGGAGCATATAAAGACCCTGTATATTTAAAAAAGACTTGAGGCCTCTTACACTGCAATCTGTTATGCCAAACTTTTTGCCAAATGTATAGGTCTTAGAATTAAAAAGGTTTTATTGGATATCATTGATCCTAATCAGACAAGCTTCATGCATGGACGATATACATTGGAGACAATATAAGACAAGTTTTTGAAACAATAGAACACTATGAACTATCTAGACTATCGGGCCTAGTTTTCATAGCTGATTTTGAAAAAGCCTTTGATAAAGTGTGATTGGACTTTATATATAAAGCCTTATAAAATGGGTTAAAGTTATGTATACTAACCCTAGATGTAAAATTATAAATAATGGCTATATCTCACAAGATTTCAATCTGTCAAGAGGAGTTAAGCAGGCCTGTCTGCTGTCTGCTTACCTTTTTACTGTTGCAATTAAAATGTTAGCCAATCAAATCAGCACTGACAACAACATTAAGGGCCTGGAAATCCATGGCTTACAAACAGAGGCATCTTTGTATGCTGATGACTCGTGTTTTCTTTTGCAACCACAGTTGGAATCACTAGGTAGCCTCCTAAAGGATCTAGATACCTTTTCAAACATATCTGGATTAAATCGAATTAAGCTAAGTGTACTATATTACGTATTCGAGCACTAAAAGATTCAAATTTCACATTGCAGTGTAGATTACCAATAAAGTGGGCTGAAGGGGACGTGGACATACTGGGTATACATATAACATTTGAAAGATCAAGTTGTATTCAAGAAAATTATTTAACAAAAGTAGCTAAAATAGATAAAATATTGCTACCTTGGAAAGGACAGCACCTATCTATTTCTGGTAATATGACCTTAATCAACTCTCTAGTTATATCACATTTTACCTATATGCTTATGTTTTTTTGCCTACTTGCAATTACATGTTTTTTTATTATATGAACAAAACTGTTTAACTTTATATGGAATTGTAAGCCAGACAAATTAAAAAGAGCATACTTGTATAATGAAAATGAACACGTGTAATGATCACTCCCAATATAAAACAACAATAATGTTTATTATCTCAGGTTAGAGTCCAAACAAGGCTGTAACAAGTCAGGCGAAGGCACAGAGGATAATCCAAGGCAGAATACTTAACAATGCAGGAGTCAGGCAAGAATAACAATACCAGAATGTAGGCGAAGGTACAGAGGATAATCCAACGCAGAATACTTAACAACAACGCAGGGGTCAGGCCAGAATAACAATACCAGAATGTAGGCGACGGTACAGAGGATAATCCAAGGCAGAATACTTAACAATGCAGGGGTCAGACCGGAACAACAATACCAGAATGTAGGCGAAGGTACAGAGGATAATCCAAGGCAGAATACGTAACAACAATGCAAAGGTCAGACCGGAACAACAATACATGAATGAATGCTCAGTAAGAAGAAAATCAATACTCACAATACCTCGCGAAGAGGCAATGGTGTGTGTGTGCTTTATATATGGACTGGGTAAGTGCAGGTGTACAGAATTAGGGTGATTGAGTCCGGGCTATGGGAATTGTAGTCCTGAGGAGGTCAAAAGCTATTGAATATTAAAGCTTTGGACCTTTCCTTAAAAGCATCAGTTATACAAAAGGTTTACCTAAATCCTAATTGGTTTTCTAGTAAGCTAATAAGAGTATTTCACCCATTGTTCAGTTAGGACCTCTTTCCATTTCTACAAATTATGACTGACCATTTTCAGTTATTGAAACAGGAAACCATTTTTAAGATGTCGTTATTATGATGTTGTTTTTAAACAAGCCATTGGTAAAGTTGGTTGCAATTTCAATTTAATCCACCTGAAAAAAGGGAAAAAAATTTACAACAATTATTGATGATGATGGCGCCAGTGTTAGCGGCCGGCCGTCTCTCACCGCTCTCACCGCTGTATTACATGTGTTCGTTTATGCTGTTTTTGTCACTTGTTGCACAAAATGTTAATCCTCTGTTGGTGTATGATCGCCTGGCACTATTGGATATTCAACTCTCTGTCAAAGACCTAGCAAAGTCAGAATATGGCTATAAACCTCTGCCGCCGCTTCTATAGGGGATTTCATCCTACCTGTGCCGGCCCACAGTTCCACTTCCCCGGCAGAAACGCTACCGCCGTAGGGGTAAACGTAGCGGACGGACGGTGAGGATAAAGGCCCGCCTCGACATGACTTCTGGGAGTGAATACCGTGCCTCTCGCCTCACCTTGTGGCGATTGCAGGACCCTGCCCCTCCCGATGCCTTGCTGGTACCTACTGTCGGTCTGATCGGGGTGTTGGAGCCCCCCGGCCCCCGCTCTCTTCGTCCCCGTGGGCGCGGGGTGAATTTTCAAAACGTGCGCCCTCTGTATCGGGTTCCCAGGGCAGTCAACGCCGTAGACCCGCCGGCTCCTACCAAGTTCGGCCTGGTTAACGCTAGATCGCTAGCAAATAAAACCTTTATTCTGAATGATTTCTTCAAGTCCCGTGGATTGGATTTCTTTTTT
>JACXGM010027758.1:0-14385 GCA_016801145.1 Umbra pygmaea | reverse complement strand
TACCTTTTGCTCCAGTATACAACCGTTACACATTTACGGGGCAAGTTAAAAAATGTGCTTTGAGCCACTAAACATGTTCGAAATGTCATTACTAGTCCATATCCATGTGCAGTTATTCCTTATAGTGAACACAGCGAATTTGAACAAATAAGTTTGTGTACATACCTCTGTTTATTTCCCATTTTCCAGTGTCCAAGTCGATTGTCGATTGTCTAAGTCATACAATGCAAAGTCATACAATGCAATCTTCCAAAACATATTGTTTTCGCATAAAAGCGATTTACCGTGGTTATGTCCAAATAATATGCAGCAACTCTGCCAGGTAACCTGACACCGCTTCCTTGGCAGCTCACCGACTGAGTCAAGTGTTGCTTAGTTACCTATGCACGTGCGCGATAACTCTTGAACTCTTGAAGTGTTGGGAGCTGTGAAGGCAATTGTCAGGTTACAGCCGATCAATGTTGTGAAAGTAGTTTATGGATATACCCACCCAAGTAAAAAAAAAGTTTATTTAAATGTACTTGAAATGTATTTTATTTATCCTAAATATACTTTTAATATATTATTTTGGTATGTATATTTTGAAAGTATACTTCAAATATACTTAAATACATTGAATACATACTTATGTTTAAACATAAGTATACTAGAAGTATAATACTGGAGTATAATTTAACTATACTTTTTTTTACTTGGGCACGGCAAATTGTTTTTTTTGCGGAAAAAATATGTTTTGGAATATTGCATTGTATGACTTTGACAATCGACTAGTGTGGACTTTACTGGAAAATTGGAAATAAACAGAGGTATGTACACAAACTTATTTGTTCAAATTCGCTGTGTTCACTATAAGGAATAACTGCACATGGATATGGACTAGTAATGACATTTCAAACATGTTTAGTGGCTCAAAGCACGTTTTGTAACTTGCCCCATAAATGCGTAATGGTTGTATACTGGCAGCAAAAGGTAAACACGGTTTTGGCAATACAGATTGTTTGAGTTATTAACGCTACTGACAGCACTTCCGATATGCAAACAACAGAGCTACGTTTTGAAATCGACCGGAATTCTTCTTTAAGGTGGCCAATTGCAAGTTGTTATTCGCTTTGACTCTCCTCTGAAGATGAAGGGGCCTCAAAACAACTCTTGAATGACCTGAAAACAAAGGTTGTCCAACATTATGGTTTAGGGTAAGGCTACAAAAAGCTATTGTAGAAATTTAAGCTGTCAGTGTCCACTGTGAGGAACATAGTGAGGAAATGGCATGGCAAGTGGCAGGGCAAGTAAAATATCAGAGAGGCAAAGCCGAAGGATGGTGAGAACGGTCAAAAACAGCCCACAGACCACCTCCAAAGACATACAACATCATCTTGCAGCAGATGGGGTCACTATACATCATTCAACAATTTAGTACACTTTGCACAAGGAGAAGCTTTATTGGGAGAGTGATGCGGAAGAAGCCTTTTCTGCACACACGCCACAAACAGAGTCGCTTGAGGTATGCAAACGCACATTTGCACAAGCCACGTCATTTTGGAAGAAGGTGCTGTGGACTGATGAAACAAAGATGGAGATATTTGGTCAAAACAAGGGGCGTTATACTTGGTGGCAAAAGAACACAGCGTTCCAAGACAAAGACTTGCTACCCACAGTAAAATTTGGTGGAGGTTCCATCATGCTTTGTGGATGTGTGGCCAGTGCCGGTACTGGGAATCTTGTTAAAGTTCAGGGTCGCAGGGATTCCACTCAATATTAGCAGATACTTAAGAATAACGTAGAGGAATCAGTCACATAATTTAAGTTATGCCGGGGCTGGATATTTCAACAAGACAACGACCCAAAGCACTGCTCAATATCAGACCTGAATATCTTTGAAAATCTGTGGGGTGATTTGAAGCGGGCTGTCCATGCTCGGGACTTCAAACCTAACTGAACTGGAGATGTTTTGCAAGGAGGAATGGTCCAAACTACCTTAATCCAGAATCCAGACACTCATTATAGGCTATAGGAAGCATCTAGAGGCTGTTACTTCTGCTAAAGGAGGTTCAACTAAATATTGATGTGATATTTCTGTTGGGGTGCCAAAATGTATGCACCTGTCTTATTTTGATGCATATTGCACATTTTTTGTTCATCCAATGAAACTAATTTCACTACTGAAATATTACTGTGTTATTCAGTTATTTGATAGATCAAAATGAAATTGCTGATCCAAACACCCAATTATCTATAAATGAAAATCCTGGAAATTGCCAGTGGTGCCTAAATTTTGCATACAACTGTAGAGAGATGAACAGGGGTAGCACCTTATTAACCTGAGATGGAAAGAACAAAAAGGTTAGTACCTCTTTAATTTCAGCTTGGAGCTCCTGGTTGAGGTTCCTCAGGTTCCTCATGGTGAGTTCGTTCTCTGTGCGCATCATAATCCGCTCCATGTGAATTTCATTGGATAGATACTTGTTTTCCTTTTTCAAGTCTTCACATTCCTGAGGGAACATGTTCATGAACATTTAAACTAACTAAGGCTAGCACATTTCTGTGGTTGAAATACTGTGGAATCAACACAAATTCACAGTCATAAACACATGTTTTTCCTTCGTTGTGCGGACCAGGACAATTATTCCCTATTTTACCACAAACCTTACCCTACAGAATCTATCTCTAACCATGACATTAATGATCCAACCTTTATGTCTGAACTTTTTACCCTAACACCTAAGCCAGAAAAGCACTTTTTAACTGCTAAAAAGTTTTTCAGGAGACTACTGGTGCCCACATGTATTGTAAAACCAAAACCTCAAACAGGCTTACCTTTCTCTTTCTTACCAGCTCCCCTTGCAGTTGGTTGATCTGCAAGAAGGATCCACTAACACTTTGCGCACTGACCGGCCTGACGGCCCGCACTGGCTTCCTGCCCGGCCTGGAGAACACCTTCCCTTCCTCTGTCTGTTCTCTCCCCAACACCGTCCTTCCATTCCCATTCATATTGCTGCTGCTCAGTGAGAAAGACTTGTATATGCCGCTGTCCAACGCCGGGGGCTTGGGAGACGAGAACTGCAGGTCGCCATGAGATGAGGCCTTCAGCGACATGTTGAGTCCAGGTCAGGTCTGATTCCATCTGATTTCAAGTAGCCAAGAAATATGTTTACAACTCACCAACTGTCAGATCTTTCCAAGAGATACTCTCCTGACTACAGAAAGGTGTTTTGTTGTGTTTACTGGTCTCTGGATCTTGTCCCGGGTGAAATGAATTAAATATTAATTTGGTAATGGGATAGCTCAGCTCAAGGGACTGGACGTAAACCATACTCTGCCTGTTGTGCTTGGAAACCTCAAAATACTGTAGGGTGAAGTTTAGCATGGTGCCATATAGCTTGACCTATTACACTGCTACTCAAACTCAGCAACAAAAAAATCTCAGTTTGAACCGTTGTTATTTTTAGCTAACTTAACTTGTAAATATTTGTATGAACATAAAAAAAGATTTTACAACTAAGACAAGCTGAACAAGTTCCACAGACATGTGACCAACAGAAAAGGAGTAATGTGTCCCTTAACAAAGGAGGGTCAACATCAAAAGTAACAGTCAGTATCTGGTGTCTCCACCAGCTGCATTAAGTTCTGCAGTGCATCTCCTTCTCATGGACTGCACCAAATTTGCCAGTTTTGCCATGAAATGTTACCCCACTCTTCCACCAAGGCACCTGGAAGTTCCCGGACATTTCTGGGTGGAATGGTCCTAGCCCTCACCCTCTGATCCAAAATGTCAGAGATCCGGGCTCTTCACTGGCTATGGAGGAACACTGACATTCCTGTCTTGCAGGAAATCACACACAGAATGATCAGTATGGCTGGTGGCATTGTCATGCTGGAGGGTCATGTCAGGATGAGCCTGCAGTAAGGGTACCACATGAGGGAGGAGGATGTCTTCCCTGTAACACAGCCTGCAAAGACAACAAGCTAACTCCAATGATGCTGTGACACACCGTCCCAGGCCATGACGGACCCTCCACCTCCAAATTGATTCCACTCCAGAGTACAGGCCTTGTTGTAACACTCATTCCTTCAACGATAAATGCAAGTGCGACCATCACCCCTGGTGAAACAAAACTGCTACTCGTCATTGAAGAGCACTTTTTGACAGTCTGGTCTAGCGAAGGTGGGTGTCTGCCCATAGGCGACATCATTGCCGGTGATGTCTGGTGAGGACCTGCCTTACAACAAACCTACGAGCCCTTAGCCCAGCCACTCTAAGCCTATTGTGGACAGTCTGATCACTGATAGAGGGATTTTGTGTTACTGGTCTAATTCGGGCAGTTGTTGCCATCCTGCCAGGTGTGATGTTTGGATGTGCCAATCCTGTGCAGGTGTTGTTACACATGGTTTGTCACTATGAGGATGATCAGCTGTCCTTCCTGTCTCCCTGTAGCGCTGTCTCACAGTACGGACATTGCAATTCATTTCCCTGGCCACATCTGCAGTCCTCATGCCAGTAGAAAGGTCTCTTTAGTGTCCTCTGTTTTTGGTCATGGAAAACATTATTTAAACCATATACAAAAAAGATCTGTAAAGTTATTTGTGTTTTTACGAATTATCTTTTAAATACAGTGTCCTGAAAAAGGGACGTTTCTTTTTTTTGCTGAATTAACAGTACTATTGTAGTACTTTTACTTAAAGGTGGTTGTAATCCAAATCTGACAGAATTACTTATAAGCATATATTCTATTTGGAATTAAATACCATGTGAAGACAAATTATTTACGAGATTGTATGAATAGATTCATACAGTGACATCCTATATGACACTGCATTGGAACAGACTGGTGGTCATCCTTAAAACTTTTTGCCCTCACACCAGTGATGCATTTTACCCCAGAAGCGGACAGGAAGGTAGCACTTTTCTATCCACTGTGGATGTTTCTATGGAGCAAAACCCACTACCCTGCTTTGGTTCCAAATCAAATACTCCTAAGTAACATTAGATGTGTCCTCCATATATTTTGCGTGGTGAAGACATTATTTGATCTCTACATATTTTTGTGTGGAAAAAATGCCTTTATGACTGTTGTCTGATACTCCAATCAGCCATAACATTATGACCACCTGCCTATAAAGGTGTCAGAACACAGTGCATTACAGTTTGTAATGTATGTAGCTGCTGTTTTGGCGGCAAAAGGGGGACGTGTTCATAATGTTGTGGTTGATATGTGTACTGTATATTGCACAGTAGGCCAGGTAGAGTAGACTTGACACAAGACCCATGTATTGCCATATTCTGTGGTAACTTAACCAGCCAAGATGTGCCTAAGAAAGTCCATAAAACAGTGATATTCAGAGGTCAGCTAATTACAGGATCAGATCATGAACATTTGATTTTAGAACATAACAGCTGATGCAAAAAAAAACACTGTAATCGTTTTTTTTACAATTGCAGTCAATCACTGACAATGAATAGGTAATACACCCTTCTCAACCAAGACATAATTTAACATGAATGAAATAACCTCATGATGTGTTTGTATAGTATATTGTTTTCTTTAAGTTCCTTGGGACAGGTAGCTCATAAATTCCATGATCTAAATAATAAGGACAATCCTTCAGGAGGAAAACTATCTTCCAAACAATAGGAAAGTGCAGCATAGGAACAATCTGTTGAGGAACCATTTTAGGTTAAATGAAGTGCCAAGAATGGGAATAGAACTTTTACCTACACACGCAAATTAGCTTGCCAACTCAAACAAAATTCTTCTTCAACTAAGTCCTGACAAAGCAAAAACAAGTCCTGTCCATGTGAAGAATGAGATTGTTATAATTGTTTTCCTGTCTGTGAGATGTGTAAGCCATTGTGTATGAACAATGCATTGTATGTGGCCGATTTCATCGTATCTAACCACTAATTCCTCCTAAATCAAATGCTCATTCCTGATCCCAAATTATTGCATTATGTTGTATCACACTTTAAACATGTTACTTGACATGTTTTGTTGACATGTTTTGTTATTAAAACCGTTACTTCTGAAACAAGACCGTGTTGTACTTCCTGAGCTAGCCTCTTTTGGTTTTGAGGGGCCCTGATAAGAGGGCACAAAGCAGATTTGACCCGTCTTCCTGTTTTCCTCAGTGTCTTTGCTGTCAGCATCCCAAATGGTAACCTATACTTTTATAGAAACCTACTTTTGACCGGTTACCTCATGGTTTTGGTCAACACACTACACTATGAAGAGGGTACCATTTTGGGACTGAGTCACGATGATAGTGAACATTGCTTTCAGGTGTCCACATCACTTTCTTAACTCCAGCTACATCTACACTGTAGAGCAACAAGGAGGCTGACATTTTAATGTTGCTAGACAAACCATGGCACGAGTCTTGTTGCTTTCTTTCATTGAAATCACCATGGCTCTGTATGCACTGGCCTTTGAATACAATCTCATCAAAGGTAAGTAGGCACTTTTTGGTTTGAATGGATTTGAAGTATTTTTCTGTAATGTTTACATTTTAGGTAATCATAATGCAGTATTAAAACATGTACTGAAACAATTTAAATATTAGCATTTAATACAAACATACTGTAGGTTATTGTTCTAGTTAAATCAAGATAGTTTTTAACTAGAACAATAAGACATACACTCATGAACATTTTCTTGATATTTCTAAAGTTAAGTTAAATTGAATTCAGAACTCATGTGATATCATAAGCATGGCCCACATAACCATTCTCATAATTATTCAACCCCCATTGCAAATCGGTTTTATTGTTATTATTATTATAAAGCTCATTACAAGACTGCTTTACGTGGTTTCACCAAATTCAACTGCAAATGTAATTGATAATGACTTCCCAGTCTAAAAATGATTCCACTCCTTCGTAGTAAGCATCTTTAGTACTTAGTAGACTCACCCTGTTGCTATTATGACCTGCTACAAATGAGATGCATAGCCATAGCCAGACACCAGCCTCTGGCAGCGTTCCTGAGGAATCTTAGCCCATTCCTCATGAGTTGTGTTTCATTCCTACAAAGAACAGAATCCCAAAACCTCTGTGGCTTCTTAATATGACTTTGAGCATATTGGAGTTGACTTGTCTAGTGCTTCTGGGTCAATAATGGTGTACGCCTTGGAGATCTGGCATGGAAATGTTCTGCTTGTAGATGCCCCTTACTGTGCTCACTGAAACCTCAGTGCCTGTTGCCACCAAGACTTGCTGCAGGTCTTTTACAGTCACTCAAGTGTTTTTAACAACCTGCCGTCTCAGAAATCTGGTTGCAGCCATTTATAGTTTCCTTTTTCTGCCACAACCAGGTAGTGTAACCACAGTTTCCTTCGCTTTGAACTTGCGATCTATGCTTCCAACGGTCTCTCTGGGAACATTCAGTGCCTTCGCTATATTTTTGTATTCTGTTCCTTGTTTCTGAAGGTCAATAATCTCTTAACTTGTTGGACCATTCTTCTGACTTAGCCATGTTTCTCACACGCAGTCAAACGTGACACTCAACAAAACCCTAGCCAGTTCAGGTATTTCATGTGTTTCAGCTCAAGCACACCTGGTGCAACTAATGAAGCCCTTGATTAGTTGTATCAGGTGTGCTTGAGACAACACCTGTTTGGCATATTTGTGCAGTTGTGAGGGATTCTATTCAAAGGGTTGAATAATTTTGAAACTGCTGAAGTCATTATGAGTTGCATTTTCAGTTAGATTTCGGGATACGGGGGGTCTGCGACTCCTTGCGACTCCTTGCGTGCAGATCGGGCGCTGATAAATTCAATCGTGGAAGAAGGCTATAGTTTGTGAACGTAATGTTCTATGTTGTATGAAGATAATTGGTGGCTGGGCGACATGTGGTTGGATGAACCATGTGAGCGCCCCTCGCCATCCCACAGATCTGTCCAAGGAGTTGCAAAGCTGCTAAAAAGGCAGATTTAGTGGGAGTTGGGAGGGAAAGAAAATGAGGAAATACATTTTTTTTAATAAAAGATTTGGGGAAACAACTTAATGCATTAATTGTGATTTCAATTGCTTTTGTTTGATTTTTTCTTTACAAACAGCTGAAACCCTGTTTTGACAATAAACCTGATTTGCAATGGGGGTTGAATAATTTTGATTGAAAATGTACTTTATAATAATTTAGATATCTTAAAATATTTATCATCAAATTGCACCAAATTGAAATCAGGACAACTGGAATAAATATATTTGTAACTCTACCAACAAGCACAATATGAATCTATCAATTTTATAAATATATACTTCAAGGTATCCAATATTTTCCATCTAGACTTTAGGTATTTATTTTCCAGTGTGACTATCCATTGTTGTGTAGTTTAATTGCAATACATTTCTTCTGATGGATTTGACATGCAGTTTTCCCCAAGGATAGAGTTTCCGGAGTGTCCATGGTGTCTTATGGGAATGGATATGCCCTGAACGCCTCTCAGGCCAAGGACATGTGCCTGTTCCTCAATGACACCATAGCAACCAAGCAACAGGTCGAGACTGCTCAAAAACATGGACTGGAAACATGCGGGTATAAACTATTTTCCAAATAGTTTGTGTGTGCAAATAAGGCATGAGGAATTTGATATTCAGAAAAAATTGAGATGTGCAAAGTCTAAGATTTCGCTCTCATGTCACTTAGAGTATGTACATGTGAGTCACGCTGACAGTGTTTCAGCCACAAGACCAAAACAGAGAAATTGAGCCTCTAGCTTGAATAGCATTAAATATGGTAAACACTATGTTTACTTTCTTCATGTACATTAAAATGCTCTATGTTTAATCAACTGGATGCATGTTTCATGCAAAATATTAAGACATTACCAGTATATACATTCCAAGGGGTAACCCTAAAGTGGTAAAGCAGGAGATGGTACTTTATGAAGGTTTATTAAAAAGAGACATAGGAAATCTGACTGATAACCTTTTTAAAAACACAAAGCAAATTATTTAATGTGTGGTCTTTCAAACAGATATGGCTGGATAGAAAAACAGATTGCAGTTATACCTCGTATTGTGCCCAACCCAAGGTGTGGCAAGAATAAGATTGGTGTATTGTCATGGATTGCATCTCCAAACTCACCCTTTAATGTGTTTTGTTTTAAATCAACAGGTAAATATTGTTTATTCATGTAATTTCTTGTAAATAAAGGTTGTATTTGTAGAGTTTGAGCCTTAACAATAGGTTACTTTCTCTTTCCAGCAGTGCTCTGTATCTAAAAAAATAGCATGGCCTAAAATCCATTAATTATAATTAAATTATGATTTTAAAACTGACCAGCACATGCTCGTTGACAAACACTGTGGAAGCACACATCATATCTCCATTGAAATTTCTGTTGAAATGGCAAAATATCCACTGCATAGTGTATAAAATAATTATCCCTAAACTGCTTTTTCAGATTTTTTAAATATCGTGAAATAAATGTTCAGCAAGTTTTGGAAGCTAGTCACTGAAAAAAAAAAGTAGTTAAAAACTTTTATGTAGTGCACTTTAAATTAATCAAATCAATGAAATACATTAAAATAGAAGTAATTCAATGGGATTTACTTCATAAATGGTAAATGTTTATTCCTTTGTACTCTAAATGTAGAAGATCCTTCAGACGTCACAACACGTAAAGACCAGGAAACAGCAAAACTGTCAACCACTACCGTCTTAACATCAGCACCAGCTACTACCAAAACTGTCACAAACAGATTCAAGGCAACACAGAACCTTCCTGAAGTTCCAACATCAAAATCATCAACACAAGTCCCAAGATTGTCTCCCACCACCACATCGACATCCCACATGGTCCAGACAACGAGTTTCTTCTCCTCCCCCCCTTCTTCCGTGCCATCACCTCTCCCCACTTTACTTCCTTCCACTGCCCTCTCTCATTGTCCTCTTACATCCTCCCGCTCACTCCAGAGCTCTGTCTCTTCTTCTCCACCTCTGATTTCGCTCATATCTTCTACCACCTCCCACCTCATTTCCTCACCTCCTCAGAACATATCCGCCAACATCAGTGAAAGCCCTGTTGATCACCAGCCTGTCAGCCCTGCACAGTTTTCTGTTGGAGGTAGGTGGTCATCTTTACATTGATATTTATCATTGTCATTTTATTTTAATGGTTAGGTTCCATTTTTATTTAAATACAGCATAACCTCTGTATGTGACCCACATCTATCCTTTCAGTGATATCTACCGTCCTGCTCATCATTTCTGTCATCCTACTATTGCTGGCTGTAGCATATGCAGTGTGGTACTACAAAACGTGGGTCTACTTAAATTTACATGGCTGTGTAGTTGGATCAAATCGTGTTATACTTAAACAATATGGCAAATATACTATGGATTTTTATTGATGTAACACTGCTTCAGTTGTGATTTATTTGCTGAATAAACCATTACTTGCTTAAACAGTCTTAAAGCAAGTGAAAGTTCATTATTAGGTCAATTAATAGCTGTTCAGTGTTTTCAATTACTTTTCGTTTTGTTACCTTTCAGGATTAGGGGTTTAGTTCCATTAAAATGCTGTCATAAAGGACATCACATTTTGATGAAAGATTGTGAGACTGAGATGTGGGAACACACGGACAGTGAGATAGACCTGCAGGAGCCACAACAATGTGATGGAGGTGAGAATGGAGACAAAGAGCTGACCCATGACATCGTCATCATTAATCCAGGGACAATAATGAACGACCTTTCATGCTAAAACGGTACACAGGCATGTTGAGGAGGATCTACAGTGCTTTATGTTACGTTAGCAAAATACAGTGTTGACAAACAGGAACAGAAGTACAGTATTATTAACTGAATAATTTAAAATGCTTTGCAGGCTTTTTTCTGGTAATTAAATTTATGTACTTAATCAATAATGTCTACCAATAGCAATGAATGTTTTACATTACATAGGCATGCTGCAGGCATGAATGTAAATAATACATTTTCTTTAAAGATTTTTTGGGGTTATTTTTTATTGACATGACAGCAGGAAGCGGAGGCTAGCAGGGAAACACATATGTAGGGAGAAACGGAGAGGAAGGGCACAGTCAATCCGGGGCTCAAACACGTGTCATCAAGGGACACGTGCAGGGCCGTTTCTAGCACCGGGTCTGACACGTTCGCTTGGCAACTATTATGCCAGCAACGTAAACTCGGATTTTAGTTTTCAAATTAATAGCGCTTGTAATTCATTACAATAATCATTGTTAATTCAGTGAATACTAGATAGTTTGTGGGTCTATGTTCATGTGTTGCTAAAATTTGTCTATTATTAGATAAAACACATTCTAGTGAATGTTTTTCATATGCAATCGTGTTTTCACGTAAGACACTGACAATATATTCAATCAATGTTCTGTGTACATCATATTTGTTACTGTTTGTAATGAAATATTGTTATTGAAAACATGTTAAAAGTTCAGCCTGATCTCTTAGAAATCCGTGAGACTGCCACAGAATATGAACCTCAGAATCCGTGACAGTTCCACGGAATGGCCGAAAATTCTGTGAAATGAACACGGATCAAAATCCGTGGCAGTTTCACGGAAAAGTCCGCGATTGGCGCACAGTGAGACGTTGCTGTTATCTCGATGTAAGCCTTTCCCAAACCCCTAACCTAACCTTAACCACTCAGAAACCTTGCTGTTAATTCGATGTAAGCCTTTCCCAAACCCCTAACCTAACCTTAACCACTCAGAAACCTTGCTTCTAACTCGATGTAACTTGTATTATTTCGTAGTGTATTGTTTGTAACCATGGTGATAGTGAGCAAAAAAAGTATTTAAAAAAGCAACACGTCTGCATCACGTTGGTATAGAAAACAGAATATATGCAAAGTGTCCGCTTGGATTCGAACTCGCAACCTTTGGTATGTGAGTCGCATGTTTATACGCCAGTCCACCATCCCCAACCTACCAACCTGCAAAATCTATGCTATTTACACTCTGCTACGTCATGCTGCGAGTCCGTGAAACTGCAACGGATTTTGAAGTTAAGGATCCGTGGCAGTTCCACGGAATATTCAGCCATTCCGTGGACCTGCCACGGAGTTTGAAGTTAAGGATCCGTGGTAGTATCACGGATTTCTGAGAGATCACGTTGTTAAAAGTTTTTATTACATACTACTATTGTTTCTTTACACACAATAAAATTGCATTTGTTTACAATTCACAAGCTTTTTAATGAATTCACAATGATTATTGCAATGAATCCGCAATAATTCATTGCAATAATAATGAGTGCTATTATTCTGAAAGGATAAAATCTGAGTTTGTGTTGCCGACCTAATATGGTGTTGCCAGGCGAACGTGTCAGGCCCAGTGCTAGCAGCGGCCCTGGACAAGAAACGTAGCTACACCAAATTCTTGCATGTAAATAATACAACTTAAAGGGTTTCCTCTACTTATACATTATATATATGTTTATATTATTTCTTATTAATTATTTTCAATTTACTTTCTACCTTTTTTAATGATAGCTATTTAAAGATGGAGTTTTGAAAATTTGCCATTAACAAAATTATTTTAATAAACTCCCATTTTGGGCTGTATACGTAGTATTTTGTTAATGCAGGATCTTTAAGTAAGATTTACTAACTATTGGTTTTGATGTGTGGCACAAATCAGCACACTACAAAATGTTTAGAGACCTTTTTGGTTCAACAGATCTACTTTTACATTGTTTAGTCAAAAATCATCAAATTATTTTTATGTAATGGTTGAATGATTCTTGCAAAAATAAAAATAAATGTACTGTACATTCTAATGATTTCATTTATTTGGGTATTGGGCCATGTAGGATTAGAGAATGTAACCTCTGTACTCTGCATGGAAATTCAGGGCTTCCAAAACAACAGTGGATTTCTATGTGTTGGAAGAATTTGTTTCGTATAAACCCTGGAATTCTGGTTTTTGGGCAGTAATATTTGAAAACATGGATCAGCTGTATCGGCACCTCCCTGTAGGAAGGGAATTTTACAGTATTTTAATTAAATGGACAAAAGTAGGTAAAATAAGGGTTGGTTTTCACTTTTTACAAATATGTTTCATGACAAAATAGGGAACCTTAATATTATCGTATTCCAACATGGAGATCGTCAGAATGCATAGTGAGTAGGACCAATATTAAATAGGGTCCATAGCACAATCTATGCTCTGATCACAAGATCCACAGACTGGGAAGTCGGGCTTTGCCTTTTCTGTTCCGCAACATGACATTGTGCAGTTCAAATGACTGTCTGAGGGGGTATCGGTCTATACGACGGAGCTAATTGCTATAATTTGGGCACTTCAGTGGGTGGAGGAAGTGCGGCCACAGAGAGTGGTCATTTGTTCGGACTCAGCATCAGTATTGGGAACTCTGATAGGCAACACTGGGGGAGCCAGACCTGATCTAATTGTGGAAGTAATGGCTCTGTTGTACAAGATCGAGAAGGCTGGAGGACTGGTGGGATTTCTGTGGGTCCGGCACATGTTGGGATAGAAGGGAATGAGGTAGCAGATAAGGCAGCTAAAATGGCATTAAAAAGAGGCATCGATGTAAGGGTATCTGTTGGGGTATCTGAATGCAGGTCGGTCATTAGGAAAAATGGGATGGCAGAGTGGCAAAGGCAGTGGGAAGAGGAAAAGAGGGGCCATCATTATTTTTCAATTCAAAATAGGGTCCAGGCAGGCCAGAGGTGGGTGGGGAATGAAAGAAGACAATCAGTATTAATGGCTAGACTGAGACTCGGGCACTGTGGGCTGGCATGGGATCTAGCAAAGGTTGGCAAGCATGGGGATGGGCTTTGTGATAGCTGCAAACAGCAGCCGACTGTACACCATGTACTGTTGGAGTGTCTGCAATTTGTGATGGAAAGAGGGAAGTTGTGCGCTGCTCTGTGTCAATTGGGGATTCAGGATATGACATTAAAAGCCTTACTAAATCCCCTGGAGTTTCAGGCTGAGATAGTGGGATCCGTTATGGATTTCGCAGCTGCAACAGGCCTGTTCAAATGAATAATGCTTAACTTGACCTGTGGGAGGCAGCAATATGCCGTGAGGCATCTAGTCTGCCGTAAAGCCAGGAGAAGAAGAAGAATCTATGCTCTGTCCATGGGAGGTTGACTGCCATCTAGCGGCGTTTATCATGGTGTACAACCATACGGTCTATGTACAACATTGTCCAATGTGCGCATGTCCAGTCAGAATCTGGTGGCTAGATGGGAAATAACGCATAACCAGTTGGAATCACAGGTTAGCTCTAGTAAAAATCGTAAATATTGATTATAGGAACTAACTATAATGCCACGTCTTGGTTCTGTGCAGCAAAAGATACCTTGTGTGTTTCTGACTGAGGTTAAAGAGGAACAGTCGAGAAAACGCGAGAGCCAGGTGAGTGCAAATGTACTGTATGT
>JACXGM010027755.1:0-14354 GCA_016801145.1 Umbra pygmaea | reverse complement strand
TAACCATTCCCCTTATGTTAAACCTAACCTTAACCATTACCCTAAAACATATTCTAAACTTACCCCTACCCTTGAAATACACAATTAGTTGCTTATCAACAGATGGTTTGTTGATAGTTTGTTGATAGTCATATCATCAACAAACTATCTGTAGAGCACATACAGATGGAATGTCAGACTCTCCAAATAAAGTGTAACCGAAAAACAGTATTTAACGACAATTATTTGCGATGTATTTGACAATACAACCATAACAATGTGTTTAAATGTTCAGATAACATATTTGCTAACTGATAATTGGATGTCTAAAAAGTGTGTCATCTTGAATTATGTATTTGGGCCTCCTTTTCAGTAATGACATTGCCCTGATCAAGCTGGAGACTCCTGTCACATTCACTGACTCCATCATGGCTGCCTGTCTTCCAGAGGCTGGCTTCATCCTGCCTCACAATGAGTCCTGCTACGTCACAGGCTGGGGACGCACTGTCAGTAAGTGACTGCAATTTTTTTTACCATAACCTGATCAGTATGCCAAACCTCTATCAGTGAGAACGATTGTTAGAATGATCATTAACAACTTTTGAGATTTTATCTTGTCTATCAAACAGCAGGGTTGCCAACTCTCACGCATCTGGCACGACTCTCACGCTTTCAGCATAAAAAACGTGTTTCCATTCAATTAGTTGTTTTTTTGCATGTATTTATAGTTGCAAAAAATTATATTAAGCAAACAAGGACTGACATTTTTTAAATTAGTGTTAGGTTTACCAAAAATATTCTCTGCGTACGCACACACTGAAATTGTACAGTCTCACGCCAACTAAAGTCCCAAAGTTGGCAACCCTGCAAACATGTGTACAGTCTCAAAATGATCCAGATGTCTCAAATGGCAAATGCACATAGTATTTTATTTTATAGCTGTTGTATAAATTAAGCATGCTAATAAAGTCCATAATGCTGGCTAGTTTTAGTTTTATTGTTGTCGTAAGCAATGGCACAATAACACTCAGATTATTTATACTCGTTACAAGCATGACCAAGGTTATGAGTGTGATGAGAAGGGCACAGCCTAGCAGAGGTAACATGCTTCTCATTACAGCTGGAGGTGCCCTTCCTGACATACTGCAGCAGGCCCTCCTGCCTGTTGTTGACCACGCTACCTGCTCCCAGAACGACTGGTGGGGCTTTCAGGTGAAGGACACCATGGTGTGTGCTGGAGGAGATGGCGTTGTGTCTGGATGCAATGTAAGTTCCATAGCACACATTTGTAACCATTGTGCAAAAGAATTTCAACAATAACTGTGATTGTAAAAGACACTAAAATAGCACATAATTTCAGAAAACCTTAAAGTGACACTAGGCCATGAAGTGTAGGTAATGGGTCAGTAATCAGATCCAGACTGGAGAAGAAATGACCTACCATGAATATGGTTTACCTTTTGGCCAGAGCAAGGAGTTCGGCTAGCTAGTCGGGCCTAAAAAGGGATGTGTTTAACTTAAATGTCTGTTTCTGTTCTTTGACACAGGGAGATTCTGGTGGCCCCCTGAACTGCCAGAACGCAGATGGTGCATGGGAGGTCCACGGTATTGTCAGTTTTGGCTCTGGGCTGAGCTGTAACTTCCCCAAGAAGCCTACTGTCTTCACCCAAGTCAGCTCCTACATGGACTGGATAAACAACGTAAGTGCGTCCAGCTAAGTTGACAGTACAACAAATTTGAACATTTAGTCCCCAACCCACTTTTAGTCCACAATCACTTCAGTTTAAACAGCCCTTTGATACAAAGGTTTCACAGAGATAAATACAATGTATTGTAAGCTCAATATCTACAGGTAGTGTACAGCACACATGGATCATGCTGAAAGCATATCTAACCTATCTCATATTTTCCACAGGCAATGATGAGCAACTAAGGCAACCAAGCTGTTTTTCAGAAATCAACAGGCATGTGGAAGATTTGCTTGTAAATAAATGTCTGAAATAACAATTGTATGGTTGGTTGCTTGATATAGTGAACAATATGCATTGTCTTTTCCTGTCCGTGTTGTGTAGTGTAATCTCATGCTGTCTGACCCATTAGAAATAATGCCCAGTTCAACTGTGCTGGATGCTGATGTCGCGAGTCGACTCTTTTGTTTAATTTCTTCTTCTGCCCGTAGTACTATAGTAATGCCCCAGAGCACACAGGACCCCTACTTATTAAGCTCACCAGACAGATTATCATGTAATGAACAACCAATCTAATCATTTTTTTATTATGATACCTGTCTGCCCTCTTCAGTCTGCTTTCTGACTTGCACAATCTGTTTACCTGAAACCAATCCCTAATGGCAGGAAGTAGAAATCGCCTGGCTTATTTAGCTATAGCTTTGGGTGCATCCAGGACTTGAGTATTTTTTTGGTCAAATTAATGGAAGTGGTGGTGAATTTGTTGTAATTTATTAAATTGTAGATTCAGAATTGGCATTGTTAAATTGACAATTCTTCAGAAGTTTAATAATTTATTTTACACTACATATAGAAGAAAATATTTAAGGGAAAATAAATGTTTTCTGTTAGTGTTGTCAATTTACAGAACACATGTTATGTCATTAAGACTGCACAGCAAATTAACAAGAATCTTTTACATGAAATGTAAACGTGATATTAAAGGTTAATGGCACCACCAATACCCTGTGTGGAAATCAGTGGTTCCCAACCCTCTCCTGGAGAACCACCAGCCAATTCTTGTGTTTGAACTACCCCTGAGCTAGCACACCTGATTCTACTACTTAACAAGTCTTTGATGAGTGATTCTGGTGAATCTTGAGGGCTACAGCTAAACTCTGGCATGTCTGGTGGTCCTCCAGGAGAGGGTTGGGAACCACTAGTGTAGATCAGGCTATCCCTCAAAACTAAATGACAGAACAAGTACTGTAGGATACTGATTAGACAGGCTACCAAGAAGCCAGTGGTAACTTTAACAGAACTTCAGGGTTTTATGGCCAAGATACGTGAAGTGTGCACACAATCCCAAGCATTCAACAAGTCTGGCTTGTATGGCAAAAGGGAAGCCATTACTCAAGAAAGTCCACCTTGAATCTCCTTTCAAGTGAGCAAAAAATACAATAGTGTCATATGTGCCACAGCCACATTTTTTTAGTTTTGTTGTTCTTCGCCTTCATTTACACCTATTTCTGTTTCAGTTTATTAGTTTAGTTTGGTTCTACCAACTCATGGTATCATTTATTATCAGCACAGCTGTTTGTTATTTTGTTTTAACATGCCATGGCCTGTAGACCTACAAGGTAGTCAGGTAAGGTTTTTTATCCAAAGTTGTCTGTTACATAATAGGTTACAAATTGATTTTATGGGCAAGTTAATACTTGAAATCTAAAAACGTTCTTTTGCACGGACACACTAATGCAAAAGATTAAAAAAATTACATTTACCATAACATTTGTGTTGAAAAAAATCAAGGGTGAAGAAGACTCTAGCACAGTGCAGCATTTTGGCACAATGTGCAAAAAATCTTGCCTAACTGACACACCCTGCCCACACACCCACTACCTTTCCTTGACATTATGATTCAAAAACATGTCCCTGTCTCTACAGCCCAGGATGTGTTAGATGGCTCTAACTGAGTCTCCACATAAGTAAAAGGGGTTTGATGATGTCCCTCCCATGTACTTTAATAGGTCACCATACAAAATAAACTGCAGTGCAGCATCTAATTACAATAACTGCCCCTTTCCTAAAACAATTTCACAGCCACCACCCCTTTTGCCTTAACTGTTTATTATTTGTATAATAGCTATTTAATTGATTAGAATGCATTGCTATTCAGCTCTGTGGTGGTTTCACCGGGCTTTATGAAAATATACTTTAAGCACTTGCAAGTCACTCTGGCTAAGATCTAATATGTTAATGTAGAACTAGCGGACTTCATCCCCCTAGCTGGTTTATGTAGGCTACAGTCGTGCAATTGTCTGACCAAACATGCACCTTTTAAGCGACCGAGTGCACGCAACAATGCAGTTCTCCTGCCCTTTGTTACACAGGTCTGCACAGTGACTGTATTCAAATGGAGCCCCAGATAAGCCTCATCCTGAGAGGGCCAAGGGGTGCCATTCTCTAAAATCAGAGTGAACCCCAACGCCAAAAGATGCTCCACTGCCACTTTAGTGTGCAACACGGCCTGGTCCGATGATCTGGCTAAGATTAGAAAATCATCCATCTACGTCAGAACTCTTATCCCCTTCTCCAAACGGGATCAAGGCTGTTTACAAGATTTCTGAAAACACTTGAGGTGCAATTGTGTACCCTAGCGGCATCCTTTTGTACTCGCAGGACCTGTTCTGAAAGGCAAACCGAATCAACTCCCGGAGGCTGTATAATCGGGACGAATGAGTATGGGTCCAACAGGTCTATGCTCATGCAGAAGTCACCCTGATGAACACACTCCATCAGGTGTCTGACTGTCCACGTGCAAAAGGGCCCCCTGGCAGCAATGGCCCCATTCAAGACTCTCAGGTCAAGAATTGGTCTCACACCTTCAGTCTTCTCTTGCACTAAGAAGTACAAAAACCTCTAAACTTTAGAGTAGAAACTCTCTCGACCGGCTGGGGTCAGAAGAACCCTGGGTGGGGATTTGAGCAGGAATTACCAATTAGTGTTTGTCAATGGAAACACGCTGGTTTGTCTTTATATAAGTAATGCATTTTAGGCTGTGTTTGTGTTATACATTGTGTTTTGGATTTTTACAATATCAAGTATCAAAGTACAAAGTTTACTGTGCTTTTACACTGGTCAGCTGGAAAAAGAAATTTGTTATCTTGCTACAGCTCAAATTCTACGCATTGCACCTTTAAATAAGCTAGGTGAAACAACCACAACTTAGTGAGTGCATTCTAATGATTTAAGGGGACAGTCCCCATTAGAAACATCTTTCTGGTTTAAGCACATTCATGTAAAACTAACCAAAAGAACACTTGTTTAACAATAGTCTACCTGTGTGGCCTTTTTTTTAGGGAACAAACAGTATCCCATTTTCTCTAACTGCTAAACCTTAAAAAAAAAGTGCATAGGAGTTGATATGAACTACGAACAGTGTCAACAATATTGTATAAACTCACTTTATTTAGAGACAAAATCTATATAAAACTAAATGCACATGACGTGCATGCTATTTTACATGCAAACTAGTCATTCAGAAATCATATTCTTATTCTGTGAGCATATGGTTGTTAAGTAACTGTTCACTTACGCATTTGTAAAAAAGAACATTCCAGAATGAAACTACAGCATGGATTCGGTAATTTCCACATTCTCATAATCATTAAACAAAAGAGATACAGTATAGGCACTCAGTTGTTATGGCACCACTAAAACAAAATGGGTGAAACTTTGGACACTAGAAGTTCGTTCTCTTAATATTCACTGCTGCCAGTAAAGAAGCTAATGTTGAATAGTCAGTGAGCAATCAGGGCCATTATCCCAGCAGCCCAGAGAAAGTTCCTTGTGTCCTTTAACAGCCAAGGAATATATCAAGACAACACTACTGCCTTCAGAGCCCATCCCATTTCACCATGGCTACAGGCCAAAGCTTCTGTCCAATCCATGAATCAAGTCTTTGTCGGTCTCTCTTTCTTAACAAGCAACATAGGCAGCAACACTGAGGCGACCGTTGAGATGGTATGGTGGCCATTGATTCGGTCGACATAGAACACCTCTCCCAAAATGTGAGGAGCAGCTTTCTAATTTGTTCTACAGAACTGGGACATAAATAATATATATGGTTGAAACATGTACTGTAGCACAACATGGCTCACTTGACAAGAGTATGAAAAGAAGAAATGATATCACTGGAACTTAATAATATATGATAAAATACATAGAAAGGAGACTTGTTCTCAAGTACATATTTGTTGTAAAGGGTATTTAAAATATTGTGCAGGGCAGCATTCCCTAATCACACTGATCCTTGGAAACAGTTTTTAATGTCCTTTTAACCTGTAGTGCCCTTGTAATAACTGCCCAAAATCACCTCTAATGCACCTCTAAAGCCTTCCAGTCAATCCCAGTGCCCAGCATATTGAATGTTCACCCTAACTGATTTGAGGTCAGCCAGGTAGGCATGACAAGTGCCATGTTGTTGATGTAACCACAGATACATGACAAGTACATGCTGAGGGGACTTTAACAGCAGTGCCCTTGCTCAGAGCTGGGGCACTTTATCCTCATACATTGGTGGTGGAGTGAGTGGCTCAATACTGATCCCTTCAGGCGGCTGACAGGTACCTGTGTCCTTCATAAAGAGCTTCTCTGATTGAATCCTGCGGATATTAACAGGAAGGAGTTTGAGGCCCAAGCACCCAGCCTGACTGTTAGCTGGAGCAGCTGCGGCAGCAGAGAAAGCAGTATTAGCTGAAGCACAGCCTTCCATGCGGATCTGAACACTGTCCACTAGGTCATCATAGGTGGGCAGTTGGGAGGAGCTATGGCGCAGGTTGCTCTGGCTTATGGGGTACTGGCCACTGCCTACCGCCTCCTCGTATGTGGGAACGTTGTACCTCTGAGCTCGCTCCTCTGCCCTGTTGGAGTTCACAAAGAAACACACACACAGACATGAGTACACTGAGAGAATGGGTTCAGTTTAGCTTTTACATTATAGCTACACTGATAAGCAATTTACCAGCGAACTACCAGTGCGGGCACAAGCTTGTGTGACACAAGTCAGCTTGACATGGAGAAAAATCTTTCACTCACACACCCTAGTAAGTTCAAATTCACATTCATTAATCTCAAGCACTACCATCAATAAATGTGAAAATGTTGAGATTTTGTGTTATATAATAAAATATAACAGACGATAAATGTTTCAAATGACGTCATGTGGAAGGACTGATAACGTATACCTGAAAAAGTGAATGCTCTGGTGTTTTTGACCAACCAGTGGTAGGACGTTCAGTTAAGTTAATCAGAGCATAGAGAGTACAGTGAAATATAGTTTAAAACAGTATATGGCCTCCTCAATTCTAGTGTGCTATATTGTGTACTGCACTGACCTCTAAAGAACTATACATTACAAATCAAGACAAACAAAATATACTGTTTTACTGAACTGTGCTCTCTTACTAAGTGTGTTAACATTTAATCTTTAAAATGAAAACACATGTCATTGTAAACATTTAGAAAACAATCCTAACTGAAACATCCTTATAGCAGTTCACAATAGATTAGGAAAACAGCTCGACTAGCCAAATATGCAATATACCTTAATGCTGCAGATAAAGTTTGGATTGACAATTTCGTGTGTACAAAACCTAAAGACATAAATCACTATACTGAGAGCATTTCAGTTTTTTGAAAGGAATTGTTTATAGGAACACTTTTTTATGTTTGTCAGAGCATATGGCACAACAAGGGTGACAGTAAATGACTGGTTGACGGAACTTGAAAAAAATAAATAAAATCGTAAATAAATAAAAAAAAGGTGTCTGGACCATTCTTTTACATACCATGTAAACCAAAAATAGAGATCATCTTCACACTACACAAGCTGATGCTAAGGGCCAATGAGATTTGACAGGTTATTAACTGGCACAATAATTTAGTAGCAAAGTACTCACGTCTCTGCTTCCTCTTCACGGGCAGAAACATTGTCTGCCCCCAGAATTGGACCCTGTAAGAGCGCCTGCTGCTCCCGCTGCCTGTTCCTCATCCCCAAACACAGGGACAGCAATAGCATGGACACCCCAGCCCCGACCAGAAAGAAGGCAATTGATGAGGCCCTCCCACGATTGTCCGGTTTAGAATTGCCACCGCTGTTGCTCCCGGCAACTTCAGAGGGCACCACACTCCACACAATCATAACAATGCCCAGGGCCACCAGCCCCACGCCGAGGGCACACAGGGCATACTGGGAACCAGAGTTTCCGGGACTGTTGTTGTGGCTGCTGACCGAGGGGTTAGGGGACATCTCCTCACTGGAGCACAAATGATCCAAAACTGATGTTCAGCTGCTTCACACCTAGGGCCAAAGACAGATAAGACACTGTTGATTTGAGAAAGGACCATAAATAAATATAGAAAAACAGATGAACAGTAGCTCTGGAGTTAACAATAGCTTTACAACGCAAATCCAAATGAAAGACAACTGATTACACTCAAACTGCAATGAAAGTTTGATAGAGAACAGCTGCTACAACATCAATATAGTCCTATTAAAAATGTGAAAATAATCTGTGAAAAAAAACACCATAAACCTCACAATCACAATGTACAGTGTAGATGCTGAGTGATTTAATATGGTAAAAAAATTAAAGGTCTGTCTTCTAAGAACTCTAGCACCTACAGCATTTGAAAGAGACCCAACACTTTGTGAAAGTGAAAACCTTCTTACACAGCTTCTATGGTGATACTTTTTTATGGCATGCTTTTACAGCACAACAGGTATATATTGCAGCATTCCAGTGAACAGGAAATTGTTTAACATTTTTTCAGGGGAACTGAGATAAGGAATGCAATTTAAAGCAATTTTACAATGCATTAGCAAGTACAGGGGACAGGGGTTGACATTAACTATTGCAATTATTCTGATTTTTTACTACTTGTTCGAAGCAGAATTTTCAAGTATTGATTAACTCGGATGGGCATCAGCCAGGAAATTAAAGGTGCACTGTGTAGAGTTTCACAAAAGTGAATACAGAACATTTTCTCTTTCTGTGACCAGCTTCTAAAAGCTAGGACATGTATTGTATGGTATTTCAAAAATCAGAACAAACTTTTTGGAGGGGATAAGATTTTCCTAGACCATGCAGTGTTACTTTGCCTTTTGAACAGGAATTGGCTAATTAGCTAAGAAAATTGAATAATTCGTTTCTATTTTCTTCTGAGGGTTTGAGTTTAGGGTTGAGAAACACAAACCAGATCAGTAAACCAATTTTGTGGGTTTGGGACTGGAAGTGCTGGGAAATGGAATAGAAGGAGTAAGAAAAAGAAAAAAATCATATTGAGGAAAGTCATATTGATGAAAATAACTGAGAAAATTAATAACAAATAAAGAATTAGAAATTATGTAATAAATGTTTAATAGGATCTCTATTTGCAATAGTTAAGAACACCCCCTCAAAATGTTGCCGGTTCGATTCCCGACTGTGCGAAATGTCATTGTGTCCTTGAGCATCAGCTAAATGACTAAAATCTCTAATGTAAATAAAATTTGAGATAACACAATTTAAATAATAATAATAATTCATTATACACGTCATGTAGATTGTTATTGATGAAAATACAATAATATTCAGCCTAAGTGTTATCTAAATGTATGCCTGATTCTCTGCTTATACAAATAAACTTGTGAATTCTCTTTCCAAGCTTTAGCGCTGAATTTGTGAAAATTCTGCTTCCCTGCTCTGTGCTGTCTGACTCAGTTATTACTGTGGCGTTAGAGCAGGTTAACCTTATTACCTAATAAATGGTGGGTGGAAAGGCGTCTGACGCTGCAGACTGCTTACATCTGCAAGCTAACTTACAACAAAGGAGAGCAGATTGTGTATTTAACATGTGCAATTAAAAAGGGTGTTAGACTTATAATCAGAAGGTTACCAGTTCAATTCCCAAGTTGGCCAAATTTTGTTGTGCCCTTGAGCAAGAAATTTTACCTTAGAGTAAGTTGCTCCAAGGCATGTCCCTGACTTACAGAAAGTTGCTTAAAGGCATGTCCCTGATTCAAGCATCTGCTTGTTCTAGATTCAAGCATCTGCTAAATTACTCAAATGTAAAATATACAACAGTTATTATATATCAAAAAACATATCTTGAGGAAATGTGCCAGCCATTATGCGGATTGCAAAATCAAATTTTAGTAGGCTATAGTTTAAAAGAAAAAAGAATAGAAAATTGTATTTCTCAAACTTCCACAGTAGGCTCAATCAAGACTAATTCACTTCCCGGCCAGAGGAACCCATCCCATGCGTGTACCATATTCTGTCTGACCAGTAGCTGCAATGACACCCTTTTAAATTAAGACCACAGTTATTGGGGAACAGCACACATTCAAGGGAGTTAATTGTATAGGGTGATGTCACCATTACTGGGACATCAGGTGTAATATATGTTTCTGCTTGACGAACCTGTCCTATGATAATTTGGAAGCAAAATCACAACAAATGTTATTGTGTTGTTGCTGAATATGTTTTGTGCATGAAAACATGGTTTTGGTGTGACATCATCTGTAGTCATGTTTCCTAGAGTGAACAATCTGAAAATAATTAGAATCAGTAAAAAATGTGCAATAATAAATGCTTAGGAAACGTACATGTACATAATAATTACTCAGACATTCTAAAGTGAGTGTAAAAAATGCCCACAATTGTTACCCAGATCATGCTTTTTAAAGTCAGGGAGAGAGTATATTTATTTGTATCTAGTTCAGGGGAGGGTCATGTAGTTTGTTATTAATGTAAATCCAATAATATTTAGACTAAGTATTCTCAATTTATGCCAGATTCTCTGCTTTGCATGTAATATCAGGTGGTTTAAAAGACTCGTTAATACAGTGCTGCTTGAAAGTTTGTGAACCCTTTAGAATTTTCTATATGTGGGTTAAGTTCCTGCATTGTCTATAGCCGCTTTCCGACCAAGTAGTTACAGGAACATAGTTATAGGAATAGTCCACTTCTAAACAGTTCTAATAACTACTCTCCCCCAAAACCGGATTTGCTATTTGCATTCGCACTGGTCAAGTGGCCATAGGAACTGGTAGGAGGGATAAAGGAGTGACGCAAGCACCGCAACAGGCTTTTATAGCGTCGGTACTAGACTTTAGTGTAGCGATACAACATTTCACAGTTTAATGTTTGTAACACTGGGTGTATGATTGGAGATAAGTGTGTAAATCTTTTTATGTACAACAACTGGTTGTTTTCAGCCCAAGTAGTGCTGGGTACCTACGGCGGCTTGCTGTTCTTTCAGATTACGAGACTGAAAACGACATCCAATACAATTTAATAAATATAATGTTGTGTTGATAATGTCCTAATAACGGAGTTCGAACCGCAGCGTTTAAAAACTAGGCTGGAGTCATAGAAATTGAGTAGCTACTTAACACAGAAACACAAAAGACGAAGGCTCCAGCAGTATTATACGCAACAGCCAAATGAAGCGACCGGCGTAATTTATAAGTTGGACCAATCAATGTGGACCTAGGAAAAGGAAAAATGGAAAGACCCTGCTCTGGAGTAGGAGCTAAAAAGGTTATAGGAACGGCGGTGCGAGGAACTATATAATCCCGCAATTTCTTCTATCGGAACACAAGAATAAAAGGGTTATAGGAACGTTATGTTCTAGGAACTGCAAAAATACCTGCGGTCGGAAAGGGGCTAATGTCATGGGTTAACACTGTCTACAGTCATGGGTTTGCGTCTGACCATGGGTTCTCTGACTTTCCCCGGGCCTTCTGGGGGTACTGTCTAGTTAGTATTAACATCTTACAACTAGCTTCAAGCTTGAAACTGGGCCTTCTTTTCTGCATGGAAACATACGTGTAGTCTTTAACAATACACAATGTTGATATCCAATTAGCCTAATACTTGATCAGGGATTATATTTATTGCCTCCATTGCTCCCTATGTACTGAATATAGTTGTAGAATGATTCCCTAGAAGACATTAAAGGAGAATTCCGGGCAATTTCAAAACGTAGCTCTGTTGTTTGCATATCGGAAGTGCAGTCAGTAGCGTAAATAACTCAAACAATCTGTATTGCCAAAACCGTGTTTACCTTTTGGTGCCAGTATACAACCATTACGCATTTACGGGGCAAGTTAAAAAACGTGCTTTGAGCCACTAAACATGTTCGAAATGTCATTACTAGTCCATATCCATGTGCAGTTATTCCTTATAGTGAACACAGCGAATTTGAACAAATAAGTTTGTGTACATACCTCTGTTAATTTCCCATTTTCCAGTAAAGTCCACACTAGTCGATTGTCAAAGTCATACAATGCAATATTCCAAAACGTATTTTTTCCGCAAAAAAAACAATTTGCCGTGGGTATATCCATAAACTACTTTCACAACATTGATCGGCTGTAACCTGACAATTGCCTTCACAGCTCCCAACAGTTCAAGAGTTATCGAGCATGTGCATAGGTAACTAAGAAACACTTGACTCAGTCGGTGAGCTGCCAAGGAAGCGGTGTCAGGTTACCAGGCAGACTTGCTACATATTATTTGGATATAACCACATCAAATCGCTTTTTTGCGAGAAAAAAAACGTTTTGGAATATTGCATTGTATGACTTCGACAATCATCTAGTGTGGACTTGGACACTGGAAAATGGGAAATAAACAGAGGTATGTACACAAACTTATTTGTTCAAATTTGCTGTGTTCACTATAAGGAATCACTGCACATGAAAATGGACTAGTAATGACATTTGAAACATGTTTAGTGGCTCAAAGCAAAAAATTTTACTTGCCCCGTAAATGTGTAATGGTTGTATACTGGAGCAAAGGTAAACATGGTTTTGGCAATACAGAATCTTTTGAGTTATTAACGCTACTGACAGCACTTCCAATATGCAAACAAGCTACATTTTGAAATCGCCCGGAATTCTCCTTTAACTATATTTTGATATATGGAACATGATGGATTTTTTACATGACAATACATAGAATTTACATAAAATTATACAAAACCAAGCCAGTATAATTAATATAAAAAATATAATTACAATCTTAAAGTCTAAGAATAATTTACATGTTTGTCTCCGCCATAAATATGGGCCCCACTATAATGGTTAACAGTATGTTTGCAATTAATTTACATTTTGTTTTCAACAGTGATTTCTCCCTGCTTATCCTCTGCACACTTAAACAACTAATCCACCCTCCTTACCTCACCTATGGCATCCTGAACTTAACCCCCTGGTCATTTTCAATACACCAACACTATTCATAAATAATGACCCCGATGTGATTATTCCCTTCTAAACATTGTAAGTAGTCTTCTAATTTTTCTATGACAGCATGATTGTTTAATCTAACTGCACACCTTTAGGTGTGTTTCGAGAATAATGCCTGTCTTGCTCTGAGGGAAAGAGTGGTTTTCTAACATCACTGACCTATAATGAACACTACTTGCATACTTACTACAAGCAATACAAACAACCCATTCCATAGTGGATTTTAGTCATAAATGCTTTCAATAAATTTTTCAATTGAACATAATTCCTAAGTCCTTGGCTGCCTGCGTGGGCGACAACTAAACTGCAGGTCTCCCCATCCTCCTCAACTTTGTAAGTCACCAACTTCCACTGCTGCATATGTATACACGAAGACTGCCCATATTCATAACCTTTCATTCCCAGACAACACTGTGCATCATGGCTTGTAACAGATGTATTTAAATGTCTCTAGAAAAAAAACTTCACACAAATTCAGCTACTCAGCTGGTACTCTGGCAACTGTACAGATGCTCACTTTTGTTAGATACTATATATATCCTATATCGGGCTATGTGGACATGTTCTGGCATGTTTCAGATCCTATCTATTGGAAAGATATATATACAGTTTATATCTGTGGATGGTCTGTCCTCCAATTAAAATCAAAGGTATGCTTTGGTGTTCCTAAGGTTTCTGTTTTGGGACTGCTACAGTTCTCATTATATATGCTGCCTGTACAATTAATTGAAAAAGGGAAAAATTGCACAAATTTTGCCTCAAATGCCCATCCCTAGTGTGGACTGTACTCTACATTCTTAGGGTGTTTGCGGTGGTGTGGTCTTGGCAAACATGCCTGTTTGCTCCTGCCCTCCAGATTTGTACCGAGGTCTAAATCTAAGGTATTGTTTCTGATGTCATGTTGATGTTCTCCCTCCCCAAGACCACCAAATTGTGTTGATGCTACACAAAGAATATAGTCACAACCCACCCATTTCTATCTTCATTTTTGGACACTAATTGAACACAGATAAACAATTTGTACAGTGGGCTGTGTACCTTCAGATCCCCCACCTGGTACAGTCAGAAGAGAACTGGCCACCCCCTTGAGTCTGGCCTTGCCCTTGAAGTAATAACAAATAATAAAATGTATTATACAGGTCCTTCTCAAAAAATTTGCATATTGTGATAAAGTCAATTATTTTCCATAATATAATGATAAAAATGTAACTTTCATATATTTTAGATTCATTGCACACCAACTGAAATATTTCAGGTCATTTATTGTTTTAACACTGATGATTTTGGCATACAGCTCATGAAAACCCAAAATTCCTATCTCAAAGAATTAGCATATCATGAAAAGGGTCTCTAAACGAGCTATTAACCTAATCATCTGAATCAACTAATTAACTCTAAACACCTGC
>JACXGM010027752.1:0-14355 GCA_016801145.1 Umbra pygmaea | reverse complement strand
GCTCTTCCTGCATCTTAAGTCATTCCCCCCGCAGTGAATCAGCAGGACATCTATGCTCTTCCTCTAAGGGACCTGAAGAAGAAAGGAAGGAGTCCGTGCCATCGAAGACCACCCCAGCCAAACCAGTGAACCTTGGCCCCCATGGACTCTCCGGCCCTCTCTTCCCCACGACGAATGTAGCTGCTGCCCATGATCTTAATAAATAGACCTGTTAATAGCATACAATCAGAACAGTTTTTTGTCATTGTCAGTACACATTTGTTAACACACATGGTTAATTTATTATTTTACTCTCTTACGGTCAATGTGTTGATTTACATATTCAAATTTAATCTAAATTATACTATAGCTACATGGCTTACCTTTGTTAGGTTTGTGTAAAGCAGTGCAGTTTAAAGTTGCAGTTATATTTGAACTTATGAAAAGGTCAACCATTAGTAATAGATATTCTTGGTGACATTTGTTATTGTTATTTAATTATCTATCTATTATTTACCAGGCCAAAGCAGACACTTTTCTCCTAAATGATTTACTGAATAGCTTTTATGACTGACTTTTCCATTTTTCTTGCGATGTAAATTACAGTTAACGCCACTTTGTGGTTATATTCGGCGACTATAAACATTATACAACATGTGCATCAATTAACCATGTTAATTCGTGTCCAGCAAGCATGTTATATTTACCCAATGCCTAATTTCATCGTGCTTAAATAATATTTAAAATATGTGTTGCCACGGCAGTTAAATAAATGACAGTTTTGACTTACGTTAGCAGTTAGTTTAATTACTAATGTTAACTAGCATTTGAATTAGCAATAATTAGCCTGTGCCTATCTCCTATCTATTGGGTATGAATTAATGTCACCCGTTCTTGAATGTCATGGCGTTATTTTTTTAAATACAAAAATACTATGCAAAATTACAAAAATAATTAGAATACTTACCAAAGGTTGCTACTATGGTCTCAAGTCTCTACATGAGCAAGATTCGGGAATGCTGTCTATGCAAATGGAAGCAGATTCTTCAGGCGCGTCTAACATAAAAATTACCGCTTTCAGAGACGTTGCTCACATCACATCTACGTCATCACGCTCAGCTGAGGCTGCGCAGTATGCTCGGCTATCATTTTAAAAAGTTGTTCAATTGGGCTTCAAGCTCTCTCCGTTGAAATGAATGAGATCATTCCATCCTGTTATTAATACATCCATGGGTATTTCCAATGTAGTTACTGCCATCTACCTGTACGTTAATACAAACAAAACCAAGCTAAATAAAATGTACAGCTGCATTGACTGAAATATCAGTAGGACAATTATACTTAGCGATACTATTTCCTGCTCCCGCAAGCTGGCATTCCGTAAATGTTCCATCCAACCCGAGTTGCGACTACCCTGAGTTAGTGTTTCAACCTGGTAGTGAGTAGCGTAACTTGTGCTACATTAGGTTTGGAACAAAAACCTACGGAATGGCAGCTCGCAGGAGCAGAAGTACCATAATCCGAAAATAGCATGAATATATTGTTGAATCTATTAAAGTGATAGAAATGTACATTACGCTTAACTGAATACATTAGGCTTAACACATTATATGAAAGGCACATATAGGAGATTATCCACACGTAATATTCCCCCGGCCTTTACTTAAGACCGGCCTTTATTTGTCCGTGTTGACCACGCCCCCGGCCACTATCAGAGGCCCGGCGTTTAATTGACTACCAGTTTTTATTTGAGGAATTATGGTAATCGGCGAAGTTGTATTAAATATAAATCGTACTATTCCTACTATGTGTTTTGCCATTTGTTTGGCATTTTGTTTGAACAAATTTAAATATTTTGATATATTTATTTGAGATTTGAAACTATGTTGTGTATTATATTAATAAGTTATATTTAAAATTTTGTTCTTTCAGTATTGTTGTAATGTCATTATTTCCACCCCAAAAATCATAATAAACGGAAGAATTAATCGGTATTGGCTTTTTTGGTCTTCCAATAATCATTAATCGCTATCGGCCTTGAAAAATCATGATCGGTCGACCTCTAGTTTGGAGAGGGGTATTCTATAGTGAAAAGAATACCATCCCCACTGTGAAGCATGGTGTTGGCTCACTGATGTTTTGGGGGTGTGTGAGCTGTAAAGGCACAGGGAACCTTTTGAAATCTGATTGCAAGATGAATGCAGCATATTATTGAACAATACTGGCAGAAAACTGCTCTATTCTTCTGCATGGAAGCTGCGCATGGGACGCACTTCCATTTCCAGCACGACAATGACCCTAAGCACAAGGCCAGGTTGACCCTCCAGTGGTTACTGCAGAAAAAGCTAAAGGTTCTGGAGTGGCCATCACAGTCTCCTGAACTTAATCACATAGCCACTCTGGAGAGATTTCAAATGTGTGGTTCATGCAAGACAACCAAAGACTTTGCATGACCTGGAGGCATTTTGCCAAGACGAATGGGCAGCTAAACCACCTGCAAGAATTTGGGGCGTCATAGACAACTATGACAAATGACTGCATGCTGTCATTGATATTCATGGAGGTAGTACACTGTATTGAGTACTGAGGGTATGCAGACTTTTGAACAGGGGTCATTTCATTATTTTCCTTGTTGCCATGTTTTCTATTATTATTGTGCCATTCTGTTGTGACCTACAGTTGAATAGGAATGAACAAAAATGTTTTGCCTGCTCACCCATATTTTCTTTGAAAATGGTACACCTATTAACAATTCTTCAGGGGTATGCAAAGTTTTGAGCACAACTGTACAAGTTAACATAGGGCTGGAAGGAAAAATACCTGACCGGCATACAAGACCCCCATTACATAGCACTCAAAGAGCAACTGACTAGATTCCAGTTAAATAGGGAGAAAGCGAAAGACTGAACCACCCACACCTGTTACATGCCTGACTTGATTGTGCCCCACTGCAACCACAGTAATGTGCACACTTCAATTTCACAATTAAGAGTCACTCACACCCCACAATACCCCTAAGAAAATGACTCGTAGAGAAACTTGGCTTTTGCCACCCCATTACAAAACCAGAGACACTAATGATTTTGTAGTGGTTTCTGAAATTTTCCAGAGCTGTAAGTACTCAGAAAGTGTGGTTCAGGTTTTCACTGAGAGAAGAGCACTGGTTTAGTGTGACTTCATACTTAGCAGAACATTGCAAGACTGCTTTTAACCTACAAACACAACATTCTGTGAAAAAAACATGGAATTGGTCTATGTGGCTTACCTCAAATTACCTGCCAACAATTGGATTCAATGGATTTTGTACCACCAAAAGGAGGCCTCTCTCTCCCAAAAATAATTACTCTGACCTCTCATTGTGGTTTATCATGCTATGCACACATAACACACCACAAAGTAGATGTGCTTGAACAATTGTATCACCACGCACATGAACACCACTGTACTTGGCTGCACTCCCAGGTATGCATTGGTATTGCTTTCACTATCCCCTCTGACAAAGCTTTTGATTAGCCCAAGAACATGTATGGTGTGATAAGCTATAAAGAAAACACACAACATCGGAAAGCATTCAGAAGAAATATAAAAGAACCGGTAATATTTTTCATGATGAGACTAGGCATCAACTTGTTATTTTTAGGGAACAGCAAATTGCTTTTGACATTTAAAGACTACAGAAGTAAAAGCAGTCCTCTGGAAATGTGAAATGGCTATGTTTTCCATTTATTTTGTGTGTCTGTTTCACTGTTGGCTTACTTTGTAGCCACAGACTTACAAAAACACTATTTCAATGAAATGACAGTGGCAGAGAAGATAAGAGTACTATTCAAACCAAGTGAGCTTACAGAAAGTTAGCATAGAACCGTAAAACAATTTGGAATTCACTAAAAGTACAACTTCTCTAAAGAATAATACAAAATGCATATTGACATTAGCATTGACATTAGCATTAGTCTTGAAGTGATGATACTGTAGTTTGAGCTAACATAATGGGATTCACAAATGTAAACCTCATCAAATGCATGCTTGTTTTAAAAACACACATGTATTTCTATGAATTGTTGGTTGATTAATATACTGTAGGTCAGAGTGCCTTTAGCATTCAGTTGTGTTACAGCTCATCCCAACAAATATGTCATTGCTGGCTGAGACATTGCTCCCACCCTGATGTCTGCAGAGGACTGTGGTGAGTTTGGGATGGCTGATCAATACAGGCGATCCTTATTAATGTTTGGAGTCATTACAGGGTAGGGTATTTAAGCCCACTCCACCGACACACAGTGCGGTCATTGTAGATACGTTCCTGTCTGTCTGCCTGTCTGTCTGTCTGCCTGTCTGTCTGCACGCACGCACGCACGCACGCACGCACGCATGTATACCTGCATTTTGCTGTATGCTGCCGATCTACTGCTGTTTTGTTGTTTTTGACTAAAGCGTAAATATATTTTTAACTACATGCTTGCTACCTGCCTGATATTTCACCAGCTACACCACACATGCCAGTTTTGTGACAAAATGTCTCAGTGCTTAGGGAGTCAGACAAATGTCTGCTAAATCACTAACACATCTTAATCCAGTTTGCCCCTTGGTGAAGCCAAGAATGCTTTAGAACATGTATTTTATTAGAGTTTGTCTCTCAGATAAAATATTAAACATTTAAAATGTATATTGATACAAAAACATTTATCATAAAAAAAATTCTGAGACTGTACAAAATTATGAGTTACGTTTAATGAATTGGATTGCTGCAAAACCACAAACACACAGTGGGGTTTGAAGTAATTGAAATGGTTACACTTCTTCCATGTAAAAGCTCAGAAGGAATGCACAGTTAATGGTCATTTCACGGTAAGACGATAGTCATGGATTGATGTTGCCACACATGGACTCCCTCAATTATTTACTAGCAGAAACGGCAGGGAGAGGGCTTTGATGGCTTCACTTTAAAGGAGAACTTCACTATTTTTTTTACTAGTTGTAAGATGGTTTCTCACCTTAAAGACGTTCATGGGCCTGGAGAAGCTAACATCAATGGTTCTTTAAAAAGTCATTCGAATTGTGCTAACTTCAGCCACAACAACACAAACATTATTATAGGTTCAGGATATTTTAACATCTCAAATATAATCTCAAACATTCAGTTTCATGTTACTTTAAGGTGCTTTGGATATTAAAAATCAACATGCTTTCAGTGTTTCCCATTATCTGGCTCCAATTGGTGGCTAAATTAATTGAAGTTTGTAATGATGGTTTAAAGAACTGTGGACCATATTAGTTTCTCATTGTCCATACGCGCTGGGTCAGGAACCATCTAATATGAAGTTAAAAATATAAAAATATCCATTCTCCTTTAAGATTGGTCTACATGATTTACAATCCACTAGGAAATTGATGACATGATCCAGAACAAGAACATATTGCCATAACATTTGTTTTACAATCTTAGTACCAGCAAAAGACCTAGAACGTGAAGGGGATGACAATGAGTTTGAAGAAAGAAAATGTCAGTGCAGTGACTGTGTATTGAAGGAAAATACAGTAGAGGTTGACACGTATGAATCAAAACGGACGACCGACATCAATAACACTTTCAAAAAATGGAACTGCAAACCTGACGTTATAATTTCCTTGATTCCAAAATGAAATCCATCTTCCCACATTCCAAAAGCTGCAGAGATCATTTCAGCCAATACTTATTTCACCACAATTTCCACAAAATGGCAGTTTCAAATTTAGACACAATCAATGGAAACAATTGAGTATTGCCCTAGGGGTCTTGCAACACCTTGCCCCGACTCGAGTTCACCTGCACATATCAACCTAGGTGAAATTATAGTATTCCAATGAGTATTTTTATTACTTTCCAAAGCCCACCTTTTCATGGAAGAATTGTGATCCATTTGGCCAAGCTTAATGCTGTAAACACTGCGACAAAGTAAAGCCAGAGTTCATGAACATGTCACTTCAATATTCTCAATGCTCTCCTGAGTAATAATTAGTTAGGAGCTATTTGATGATTTCAACCAATGAAAATAAACACAGAGTTAACATCATTGCTTGCCTTGTCTAATGCCTGTGATAAATGCTCACATAGACTTGGTATTTAAACTAACTCTAGGATTATGTTGCAGTGCTGTACAGACCTTTAACTTTGAATAACATTAAAATGCAAGACTGTTTTCATTTTCTCCCATTGGTAGGACTTCTGTGTGCTTTCCGCAGAATCTTACATTTCTGTCATAACGTGAAATAAATAACTGTGCTTCATTCATATGGGTCAGAACCTTCTTTGCTTTCATCTGAGATTTTAAAACAATGTGGCCCACTTGTTTAAGCAGAATGCACAGAGAGCAGAGAGCTTTATGTGCTTGAAGGTGTAATGAACATACTGGACCTTGTTTCTTTATTCAGTCTAAATCAGTGCTAATAATCTGTCTGATGGGCATTGCTGTGTTTCTAAACCAGGTGCTTCACCTCTGCTCCAGCTCAGTGATCAACATTAACTGAGGCGAGGACTCAGCAAATCAGTCTCAACACTGTGCTTTCTGTAAATATTCCACCAGCATTCAATGACATTTGTTACAATGCTTACTGTAGCAGATCTGGGTCACATGCATTCCAAAATGTTTAACCATTTGTGGTCAGATTTGGTTAGCATAAAGGGGATGGGACCAATACAATAGACCCAGCTAAATAAATCAAATGCTGCTCCAATATGTACTTTGAAGAAATTAGCAGGTTTACCAGGGGGGACATTACTTTATGCTGTTCTGGATAAGAGTGTCTAAATAATGTAAATGTAATACATGCCAGTGAAATTATATGACGTGTGTGATTTGAATTAATCAATCTTCCTGTGCTTCCATAAATCAATAGCATCCATCATTCATGAATAACAGATGTGTGTATTCACTGTGTCTAGTAGAACTGGGGTGTATTAACTATGCCAAACAAAACCTTTTAGTTGCTAACTTTTTGTCAGTTTGGACAAACTCGTGTAGGTCCCTTCCTGTCAAACAAAACACCTTCTATGCTGTACCTGATAAGCAGAATTTCCAGTTTATCAGAGGATATTGAAAGTGGGAACACATGACATAAACAAGTTGATATTCCATCTTAACCCCTCGACATGATCTGGATAGAAGGTGTAAGTTGGTTGAACAATGCAGAAACATAAAATGTTGTTTTCTTCCCTTCAAGTCTAGTATATGGGGGATCTAGTTCCAGACGTTTCTTTGAATGCCTCCTACATTAGGTTATGTTTGGTGGAATGAATACACTCCTGGTCTCCATGTTTATGTATGTTTGCAGCTGTATCCTGTCTCCCAGCTGGCTTACTTTGGGAAGTTTGAGAAGCTACACAGGTCTCAGTGTGCACTCAGAAAAGGGGTCAGGTTGGCTCCATTTGAGCACACGCATGTGTGTATGCCTGGTGAGTTTATACTTATGTCTATTACATACTTTTTGATTAAACATTCTCTCTCCCCAAATGTACGCAAATGTGTAAGATTGTGTTACATAAATGTGTGAAAAATGTGTGTGTATTGCATCTGTAGTTACCATGCCCTCACACGTGCGTGCTGCTTTTATTACAGCAGTTGGCGTCTGCTGTGTGGCAGATGCACTTACATGTATACCCATGAACAGAGGAGGGGTGTCAGGGGGGGATCAGCTGGACCGAGTTAGCTGCCCAATCCTTCTCCTGCACTCTTTGTTGGCCCATTTGTCCCCAAAGGACTCAACGTGTGCTACCCTCCATCTGAGACCCAAGACTCCCTGTGGGCAGGCAAGAATGGCCTCTGATATGGAATTCTGCCTGTGAGGGGCCATTTAGCCAGAAACCGTCAGTCTTTTGGGTTACAGTACATTCATTAACCATGACACGTTATGTCGTTGTGTTCTTTTTGATATACTGGATCGTTACTAGAGTTATATCATTTAGACTCATAGGCTACAGCTGTAACCAATAAATGGTCTCTGGAAATAGGTTCAATTTCGTATAACTTTGATGAGGTTTCCTTTATCCAGGCGAGAGGTGCAGTATTGACTTGCCAAACTTTTGTCAAAATTGGATTCTCAATACTCTTTTGAATATATATGCGTCACATGATGTTCTACATTACAGCTGTAGCAGCTCAAATGTGAATTACATTAATGAGATGATTTTACAGGTTAATACCAATGCCAATACACTTTTGAAACACTTCTACAGTTCATGTTTTTCATTGCAGGACAGCTCTCCAATAAAAATATCATAATAAGATCCTGCATCTGTAGACTGACTTTTGATGAATTTACAGTTCAGACAGAAAATGACACATTGAGATTAACAACACATTAATGAATATAACATGAACATAACACATACTAATGTACACAACTCAATCTTTGGCGAATGGTTCTGTACCCTAAACAGAAGCCCTCAACCAAGTATGCATTCTCAAGTAACAGCAAAGCCTGATGTGCCAGATGAAACTACTCATCTTGTACAGGAATATGCATATCTGACATCCCCTGATGATGACAGTAGCAACCACTTACAACCTCAACCAACTAATGTATTGTCATGTAACCACAGCCTGCCCAGGCAAGATGAATGATCACCTCATGAGAGAATCCAAAATGGTTGGTTCTATTTGATCTAGGTTGCGATACCCAGACCAACCTAACCATACAATCCGGGCTATTTTGATTTTCGCTTTCTCCTGCTCTAAGACCTGGGATATCGTACTCATAAAGCAGACATATCAAGCAGCCACGCCCAAACATAAAGATTACTCTGACACAGTAAAGGAAATGTACAGGACAAGGCTACCATACATCATTTCACCAATGGTCCGGATCTAGAGTCAAGGGATGAATATCCACACCAGTACCCTGAACGACACAGTACCCTGAACAAAACCTCTGGGGGTACGACCAGTAATGAATGCACCCTCCCCAAGGCATGTATTCTCATGAAACTGCTGGCCTCTTAATGCAACAGAATCTATTTGACAAACTCTAAAAAACAAGGTACCTTGCTACCGTAACCTCGTCCAACCACTGAAAACAAACCAACACCTGCTGTATGACCATTAACGAAATACCAGATATAAACCCTGCCATCCACCCAAACTTATTAACATAGACATACATCAATCACAACAAGAGAAAAACTAACAAACTGTCATAACAACTGACTGAGACCTAGTAATTAACCAATTACACACTCATCTTTGTATTTTATGCATCCAAATGTCCTTCGTATTCAATCTGACATATTGCTCGTAAGCGCAGGAAGACCATCAACTTATGCACTTCAAAATTGACCCAAACACGATCTCGATGCAGTAGTGGCAGCGCCAATGTGGAAGGAATGTTTGTGTACAGCTCTGGAGACAGCCAACAGATAGCCAACAGACTGTACCTCAATCCAGGTTGTGTAAGGCTAAACAAGGTGGTGTTCACCATAGTAATCTTACTATAATAAAGCCTGCCACCACTTCACGTCATCAATAAAAATACTAACCTAAAAATGGGACTACTAAATGTACGATCCCTTACCTCAAAGGCAATTATAGTTGATTAACTAATTACAGATCATAAACTTGATTTGAATGGCCTGTGTGAAACCTGGCTTAAGCCTGATGAATTTATTGCCCTTAATGAGGCCTCTCCTCCTGGTTTCATTGGTAACCATAACCCCAGCGAATCTTCCAAAGGCGCTGGTGTGGCCTTTATTTATGACACTGATCTTAAACTAAACTCAAAAAATGACTGGGTTTGTGTCTTTTGAGTTTTTAGTCATGAAATCTGTGCAGCTTAATCAATCTGTTTTTATAGCAATTATCTACAGGCCACCTGGGCCATACACAGTGTTTCTTAATGAATTCCCTGAATTTGTATGTGGCCTTAGCCTAGAAATATGGACGCACCCTAGCGGTAGCAAATATAGTTTGCAGCTAGGGTCAGTCTAGCAACTCTTGAGCCCCCACGGGAATGTGCGGGCCATACGCATACGCAAAGTCTGGTCTGGCTCTGTAACGTGGCGAATTCTAACTGAAAAGTGCCATAACTCAATAAACATTACAAAATAAAGTTTCCACTACAGTTACTGTCAGTGCTTGAAGTGGGGGAAAAAAGGTGCCAGTACTCTCTTGCATTGGCAAATGGTTATGACATTTGAAATTTCTACAGTGAAAAACAAAACTTTGAGATATTGCTGGTACAACAACAATTTATTGTTATTTATAACAAAATGTGGCTAAATCTTTTTATTTAAACAAGTCGTGTGTGTGTGTACGTCCCTTGACCGACAGTCCAGCCATGCATGTGTTTCGTTACTCACATTTGACATCGGTGTCATTGACTATGGTAAAGTTAAGGTTGGTAGCTGCAGACTCCTCAATAATGCTAGCAGTTCCACTCACATGAACCTTCAAGGTCTAAGGAGTTTTAGGTCCGCCTGGCACAAAGTTGATCTTTTGGCCTATAGAAGGGTTATACTTTGACCTATAGTGAAGTGCTTTATGGTTTTTGACTCAGCAGACCCATGGGTACAACATGGATGAATGAAATCCCACATCCTGGGTTATTGAATTTTGTTTTATTAAATATTTATCCCAAAAAAAACTAAAGAACATATGATTACACTTACCAAAAGGATTATTAGGAACAGCGTTCAATTTCCCCTTTATGCAATGATCTACTCCACCAATCACATGGCAGTTGCTTCAATGCATTTTGGGGTGTGGTCCTGGTCAAGACAATCTCCTGAACTCCAAACTGAATGTCAGAATGGGAAAGAAGGAGATTTAAGCAATTTTGAGCGTGGCATGGTTGTCGGTGCCAGATGGGCCGGTCTGAGTACTTCACAATCTCTCAGGTACTGGAATTTTCACGCAAAACCATTTCTAGGGTTTACAAAGAATGATGTGAAAAGGGAAAAACATCCAATATGCGGCAGTCCTGGGGCAAAAATGACTTGTTGATGTTAGAGGTCAGAGGAGAATGGGCCGACTGCTACCACTCGTTACAACCGAGGTATGCAGCAAATCATTTGTGAAGCCACGACACGCACAACCTTGAGGCAGATGGGCTACAACAGTAGAAGACCCCACCAGGTACCACTCATCTCCACTACAAATAGGAAAAAAACAATTACAATTTGCAACAGCACACCAAAATTAGACAGTTGAAGACTGGAAAAATGTTGCCTGGTCTAATGAGTCTTGATTTCTGTTGAGACATTCAGATGGTAGAGTCGGAATTTGGCGTAAACAGAATGAGAACATGGATCCATCATGCCTTGTTACCACTGTGCAGGCTGGTGGTGGTGGTGTAATGGTTTGGGGGATGTTTTCTTGGCACACTTTAGGCCCCTTAGTGCCAATTGGGCATAGTTTAAATGCCACAGACTTTGGAATGAAGCTTTGTGTCGGAGCTTGATTCGTTTTGTGATAATCACGTGACCAATGACGTCCGAAGCTTCATTTTACACGCACCCATGTGACTGCTTCGGAATTGAATTGAAAGCTTTAAAGTTGCGTGACACTGGGCGCGCCTTTGTGGGTTGTTGCAGTAGGAGAGTCAACAGAGTCAGGAGAGTTAGTGATTAGAGAGATAAGTAGAATGTTCGTAGCTTTGAAAGTTCATAGCGAGTAGAGAGTGTACAGTAGAGATTTCATTGCAAGTAAGTTGTTTATACTGTATCGCATTGATGGCCAAATTAAGCTCTGGTGAAGCACTGAACCACTTAGAAGAATTGGTTTGAAAATGGGTTCATTACTCAAAAGCTTCAGTAACAGCGAAATACATATAGTTTATGCACCTAGCGCCCCCCCCCCCCCCCTACATATATAATAAATACACAACATCCTGTGTAATGCTAGCTACATAAACGATTGAAATGGTTGCTCGGTGGGATGCAAAACTTTTTTACACGTGCAAACATCACTTCGCAACCTCAGAATATTATTGGCCCTTATTTGATCCCATAGAGGAACGGCTGATATTGGCAGTGAGCAGTAAATAGTTTGTACATATTGAACATTTTTCATGTTCTACATTTTTCATTTATTGTTTGGCCTCAATAAATTATTTTGTAAATATGACTGGTGTGGTTGTAATGCACAACAAAGCAAATGTTCTATGATATAACTTGATTTCAATATATGAGAAATTCATTTTGTATTGAATGCTATTCATTCCATATCTAAATCTAGAATATATGAAACATTATTATTCTAATGTAAAGACAACCAACTTTAGTGTATAAGAACATAGTTTCTGTACAGTGTTGTTAGAAAAAAATCACAGAACAGGTTAATTACTTTTGGAGGCTGGCTCCATTTATCATAAAACCAAAAAAATTACATATTATTTTACAGTAATAACCTGACCAAAGAAATGGCACATTTGTCTTTGTGGAATATGGATGATCGCAAGTAGGAGTCGGTTAAAGATCAGACAGGAATGCTGAGCTTTCCAAATTTCACAGGCAAAAGGGAAAAATCTCAAATCTATCTATAATGTGTCTATGTTATACCTAAATCGCTTAAAGTGGGTCAAATTAATTTACTATCTCGCTCATCAGGCAGCTCGCTCGGGAGAGCAGGGTAGGGGTAGCGCGCGTGTATATGGAAGTGTCCCGCTATGCGAGAGATATGTTTGTGGAGTGAGTATTTGCTTGTCAACAAATGGTCTTTCACATTATAAACTCTTGTCCATAATAATTTGTATAACAAAAGCCAGGTCCATGGTTTCCAAACATTTCTCTGCCAACAAAGGAGAATGCCAGCTTTCTATATGATCTCAGTCTGGTCTGCAAGGTGCCATTCAAATTGTCGAAAGAAAAATGCAGACTTCTTTTTCCAACTTCACAAGTTGCTCTATGAATACGTTCTCAATTAGCGGAGGATGTCAGATTAAGAATATATAATTGATAGAGCCATGCTGTTATGAATTTAAAAGTCTGCATTGACAACCTGGATGTGCCCTCCCCTCTCCCCAGCACTACAAATTAACACCAAAATGACCGGGTAAAGGGAGTTCACACCTAAACAGTCATGAATTAATTAAAAACAAAAAGTAAAATGTATTCCTTATGGTCAATTACTTTGTACTTTTTACAATGCTAAACATTTGACACAAAATGTGTTAGAGCAATATTAACACATTCATTGTGCTGTCTCTTATTAATAGTTTTAAGAGCATGGTAATTTGTTTATGTCTCATTGGGGGAAAATGCCTGGTGCCGCCCCTGAGCAGGTGCGCACTCTCCCCTCCCAACACCTAAATTCAGCCTTGAACGAACGAGCGTCTATTTCACTTCAAACACTCGCTTTATTCGCGCGTCCTATTCGCTTTTTTTATTGTATCTGAAATGTTTTTTTTAAACTTTATTTAACCAGGTAAGTTGACTAAGGGCGTTTTCACACATACCTCATTTGGTCCGGACTTTCGAACCTTTCAGTTTGGTCCGAACCAAAATTGCAGGTGTGAAAGGTGCCTCGGACCACGGTCCGGATCAAAAGACCAAATTTTGGTCAGATCAAAAAAGGTGGTCTCGGTCCGGACCAAACTGAACCATGGTGCGTTTAGTTTGCAGTATGAAAACACTTTCTGGATGGTTCGGATTTTCAGATCAATTACAGGAAGTTAGGCAACTACGTACCATAGAAAAAGAACAAACGCTAGAAAAAGCAAAAATTAATCGTGGAAGTAGGCCTACGTGGAGAGAGGAGATTCGATATTTAATTTCAATTCGATCAGACGACATCATTCAAATATATTTCTTGCGAGTACTGCGCTTGTAGTTTGTGCTGCGCTTGCAGTTTGTGCTGATGTTGATGCTGCTGGTAGTAATACTACGCATCGGGTTTTGCTCATTCATTTGTTCATTCATTTTCATTCATACGGAAAAAGACAAAACATCACGCCAACGTCAGACACACGCCCGTCTACTCACCAATCAAAGGGAGAAGCAACACACGTATGTGGTGACGACAAGCCGTATGATGACAATAAGGCACAGCTGTGCGATCACACGGGTGTGTGATTACACCATAGAGATGGCTAGAACTCTCTTGGTGGGAAAACGATAACAAAGGCAGTCCTGCAAACGATTCCATCAGTATTCAGGTGAGTTTGAACGTGTGTGTGTGTGGGGTCTGGGGTTGGGTGTGACATCACCCCCTCCCCGAGGGGCGGCTCCAGCCGCCTGCAGGATCCGAGAGCGCGGACGCCCCCTGGGACGCGGACCAGGACGGGAAGGGTGTAGACGGTGGAAGTCCCGGCGTAGAGACGGATCCAGAATGTCCCTTGAGGGGACCCAACTCCTCTCCTCCGGGCCGTACCCTTCCCAGTCGACAAGATATTGTAGGAGACCACCGC
>JACXGM010027751.1:0-14355 GCA_016801145.1 Umbra pygmaea | reverse complement strand
TGTCTGCCAGGATTTTAATAAACTTCTACAGGTGCACTATTGAAAGCATCCTTTCTGGTTGCATTACAGCCTGGTACAGCAGCTGCTCCGCTGCTGATCGCAAGGCCCTTCAGAGGGTGGTGAAGTCAGCGGAGCGCATCATAGGCTGTTGTCTCCCCTCCGTGCAAGGCATCTACCACAAGCGATGCCTGAGGAAAACACAGAACATCTTAAAAGACCACAGTCATCCAGGCCGTGCCCTTTTCTCACTGCTGCCATCTGGTAGACGTTAACGGAGCATCAAATCACGGACTACCAGACTAAAAAATAGTTTTTTTCCGCAGGCCATTCGGCTGCTTAACATGGAACATTGATTACAAATCATTTCTTGAGTCCCTGTCAATCTATGGTCACTTTATCCACTCATTCAATGCACCTTTAAAAAGAAATTTCCATGCCATATTTATATTATTCATTACTTCTGCTGTGTACACTCCAGATCACTGTTCAGTACATAGTATATTGCTATTATTACTATTATTATTGTTTCTTCATATTGTATATAATTTTTTTAAGCCCACTGTGTAGATGTGTCGAGCCATGTCACAATAATTTCTCTGCATAGGATGATGTGATGTCATTCGATGCATATGACAGATAAACAACTTTGACTTTGACTACATGAAAATAGCAATGAGAAACTATTTCGTATTTCGCCATTTGAACTCTACTGGATAACTGCTGAGGAAAATATTTTTTTTCAAAAGCAAACGCGTGGCTTGGTCTTTGGAATGATTATGCATTTTAGGCACAATTAAATCGCTTTTCTTTCTTTTTTAAATAGCAATAAATAGTTTTTCAGCTTTATAAGCATGGTCTCTGAATAATGAAGTAGACTGTCGTTATCATCAATATGAAATATATGCATAGGGCTGTAAAGCGTTGCGCAGCATATCGCTCTTAAATGTGGAGGAAGTATCGGCTTGGAGTATCGGGCCTTTTTCACAAGTACAAGTATGAGTACTTATGCCCAGTATCGGGCCCAATACCAAGTAGCCTACTGGTTTTGGTATCGGTAACCAGATTAATGGGGGAAAAAAACAGGTGATGGCTGCATGTGTGGCGGGTGGTGGGCCGGCCCACCGGCCGTCCTGGAGTACCGGCCGTTCTGTGATTCTCCAGATCACACAGATGGCCAGTCCGCCCCTGTCTCCCCTTTATGATGCTCAATGTCAGATGGAATCACTCCCAACATCTGCTGTCAGAGTCCATTGAAACTCTCTCTTTCTTTCTCTCTGTCTCTGCCGTACAGTCCTCGTCCCTCTATTGTACAGTCGTTCAAGCCTTACTAGAACTGTCTATGTCTGTGATGTTTCAGTCAATTTCGGTGTGGCACATCAAATGTGTACCCTGTCCTTTCAAGGTATCTCAGTGTGGCCAAAAGTCATATCAATGTTCATCTCCTTCTACTGGGTACTAGCATCAGGTCAATCTTGGATGCCCTTTCATCTACACACAGTATGTGTTCTCTGCTGGAACCTTCTCAGCATTTCCTCCAGTTAGTCTGTGAGCCCAAACAGTCTGCTTGTAGATCTAGACTGGCTTGGCCTTGGGATGACTCCCCTGGCCCAGGCATGAGATACGCCTTCTCTCTGATGAGGACTTGTGGCAGGAGTCAGACTCCTACTCATTGGAAATACAAATCTTGCACAGAATGGTTAAAACATCTCTTGTTGTTTAGATGTTTGCAAGAATTGATCATAAAGTGAAATGTATTCTATCTTTCCTTAAATCAATATCATGATTTAAGGCATAAAAAATCTTAGTTTCAAAATAACTATATATAAAACCTGAATCACAAGATCTTAAATATAATATTTTAATTATAAAGTAAAATATCTAAAAGCTAAAATTAGCTAAATCAATTAAAATCTAAGTAATAGATCCTAACCTGTAAAACCCCTATAGTGTAGGGTTAGAATAATCTAAAGATATTTCAAAAAAACCTTATTAGCCAAAGGTTAGGATTCAAAAATCTAAAGATGAAAATTTAAAGTAATCATATCTAAAAATCAAAAGTCTCTCTTAGTTAAAGAGATATGCTTTTGCTAACTTTTAGATATTATATCAATTAAAAATCTCAAATGGAAAATCTTGATTCAATAATCCTAATTTGAAAAAATCTTAACTCAACTTGTTACGGTATAATAATCCTATCATCTAATCATCTCCCTACTCTTTGATCTGGGTGGTAAATGTCTGATCCACACTCGGTCAAACTATGCAATGCAGTTATTCTCCAGCAGGGTGTCACTTAGTGTTTACCCATGGATTTCCACAGTAAATCAGCATTGTCAATGTTAGCATTCAGTCTTGTAACCTAGTCAAGTATATAGCTAAGGATGCTTCACATCCCAAACCTCTAGTGGCCAGTCAATCTATGGCAAGAAGCGGCATGTCAGTAATATTCTTTGCTGTCCTGTCAGCCATAGCTAAACCCATGGATCCCTTGTCTCTATCTCCCACTTTGTTGTCGAGCTCAGCAAGTGGTACATGACATCATCCAGCAGGGAGTGTCAGTACTTGAGACAGTATAGGTCCCTATCCACTATACATCCATAGGATGCCAAAATCAGTAGCTATATTCTGTATGGTATAACAAGAATCTCTGTAAATGCTCCTCTCCAGTGAGATGCAGATATACAAGTTTATTAAATGCAACACGTTTCTTCTGGGTTGAGAAATCAACCATCAGTCCTTCATACCAGTAATGCAATTGGTCGTCCTTCATGACGAGCCCATCAATGAAGAATTCCACGTCCGCATAAGAATTCAACCAAATTAAACTCGGTTTGTGTCCTACTTGAAACATGCACCCTATCTACACCGTATTTTATTTGCCTAATTAAGGTCTACCGACCTAAGTTAATTTATCAAACCATTTGTATTGGTCCTAGTGGATGCAGGCTTGTTTTTCTTAAATCCTAATTATTATATTTATCTCATGCACCTCGACTATGTGGCAGGTGTGTAACTTTTCTTATTTAATTTCATGTGTCGTCATGGCCTTTAATCTATCTAAACTTTAGCCATTCTAATTTTGTCCTCCAATTACTTGTCTAATCCTCTATATCAAATGTATGTATTTCTAGTTATTTCAGTACGCTCTATTGTCCAGTGTGACTTACAGCTCCACAGGAAGAAATTCCTGGAGCAACTTCAGGGTAAAATGCCTTGCTCAGGGGTAAAATATTTGGCACAGTCAGGAATCCAACTGGCAGGTCTCAACTCTAAACACTGTGTTGAATGTTATGTTCTTTCACTTCAATGTTAATGTCATAACAAACTATCTTATCAACAGTGGAAAAATGTTTTGTTATTTCGGCTATCATAACAAACAGTTTTACAACCCAGTGAAAATATAAGAATAAAAATGTTGTGTTAACTCTAAACTCTCTTTCTCTGCCTTTAATTTTATAAATCCTTTTTGCGTTGTCAGGGAGGGGCTGAGTAAGTTAAATCTCTTTTCTATTTGGTTTGATAGTAGGGAAACGGAAAGCTTCAACAATCTTCTGTTAAATGTTTTCTTTTATTTAAATGTTTTTTATCAGTTTCTTTAAACTGTGTCTTGTCAATGCAGTATCTGTTTTTTTATGTCCCCTCTGTAGCTTACTTCTAAAGTGTAAACTCTATGGGATCAAATAAGGGCCAATAATATTTTAAGGTTGCGAAGTGATGTTTGCATGTGTAAAAAAGTTTTGCATCTGGGGAAATATTTTGTGAATGTGTAAAAAAGTTTTGCATCTGGGGAAATATGTTGTGAATGTGTAAAAATGTTTTGCATCTGTAGAAATATTTTGTGAATGTGTAAAAAAGTTTTGCATCTGTAGAAATATTTTGTGAATGTGTAAAAAAGTTTTGCATCTGAAGAAATATTTTGTGAATGTGTAAAAAAGTTTTGCATCTGTAGAAATATTTTGTGAATGTCTGCAAATGTTTTGTGCAACATTGGAGTTACAAAACCCAAGTTACGAGTTGCGAAATTTTTACTGTGTCAAAACAGGGCCAAAACGCAATCCAATCAGCTCGTTGCCTATTGATTAGCCAATCAGACCGCTGCCCACCGAGCAACCATTTCAATCGTTAATGTAGCTAGCATTACACAGGATGTTGTGTATTTATTATATATGTAAGCGATCCAGATTGCAAATGTAAATGGTCTTATTAAAATAATATAAGTTAGTAAATATGCCACACTATTCTCATAAAGTTTAGTGGCATATTTATGAAATGTGTAATGTTTCCTTTGTTGTTAATCGATTTTTATCATGTTGAATCAAATGCTATTATTCTGAATTTGAAACTACGAAAGGCTAGGAATCCACTAAAGAATCTGGCTCCCCGTGTTACATGTGAACGGTCTATGCTTGTGAAAAAGCGCCAGCCTCGTACTCCTCCATGTTGACCAGAATGCAGAGAAGTAACGAGAACGCGCCTCGCTAGAATCTTTTGCCCACTACCGTAAATAGTGTGACATATTTACTAACTTATAATATTTTAATACGACTATTTACATAGACAATCTGGATCGCTTAGTATATAATAAATACACGTGATCCTGTGTAATACTAGCTACATTAAGGATTGAAATGGTCGATCGGTGGGCAGCGTTCTGACTGGCTAATCAATACGCAACGAGCTGATTGGATAACGTTCTGGCCCTGTTTTGACCCAGTCAAAATTTTGCAACTCATAACTTGGGTTTTGTAACTCCAGTGTTGCACAAAACATTTGCAGACGTTCAAAAAATATTTCTACAGATGCAAAACTTTTTTACACATTCACAAAATATTTCTACAGATGCAAAACTTTTTTACACATTCACAAAATATTTCTACAGATGCAAAACTTTTTTACACATTCACAAAATATTTCTACAAATGCAAAACATTTTTGCACATTCACAAAATATTTCTACAGATGCAAAACGTTTTTACACATTCACAAAATATTTCTACAGACGCAAAACTTTTTTACACATGCAAACATATCTTCGCAACCTCAAAATATTATTGGCCCTTATTTGATCCCATAAAACTCTACTTAACAGGTCCTATTTTCCAATCACATATGAAGTACATCTATGTAACAATGCATATATACAAAAATATCCAATATATCAATTTGGTCATGGACTCTCTAAATCGTCATTTCACATGTATCAGAATTCATTCAAGCAGATGTAATGAGGGAAGAAAACAACATCTCTGCGTGACCACTCACGTTTCACCTCTGGTATCTGCTGGTATCTTGCACCTGTATATGTGTGGAAATGCTTAAGATCGTTAGTACAACAATCTTTTATTCATTCTCCTTATTTATTCATCATTTTCTCATATTTTCCTCATTACTTCTTCAATATGTATCACACACAGTTCTTTTTATATTTATGTTATTATGCTGCTCGGGGTTCTGTTCCCTATCAGTAGTGTTTATTCCATCTCAGGCCTTAGTAGTGACGCTACGTGTTTAGCTCCTCCCCTCCCAATTCGTGATCCAGAATTTTTTTAAATGGTGTATGTGAGTTCTTTTATGTGTGTGCATCCTAGCTGGCCACTATGTGTCGTCAACCTTAAAGGGAGTGTCTCGTGAGTAGGCCAAATTGTTGGGTAAATTTCCAATGTGTGCTGGGGGTCAGAAACCCCCGAGAAGCCTAACCTGATTTTTATGTCTGTGCGTAATACGTGTGTGTCCTCGACCTTGAGGCGTACGTGCTGTTTAACACCAGTGGCCAACTGACGTTATGACTACGCCCCAAATGTTTAGAGGTACTTCTTATCGCTTATCTATATTATTGTTCTCGTCTTGTATGAGGGGTAAAATTTAGCAGAGAGGTATTTCCTATTTCTGTCTCGAAATATTTTATAGGACAACTTTAATTTTATAATCGGCTCTATTATCAATGGTTTTCATCTGAATTGACCCTAATATAGGGCCAAATTATTTAATCAAATTATGTTCTAAGGGAACATTTTCAGTGTCTATTAATTTTTGGGTTTTTGTCCAATTACTTTTGGTTTTTGTAAAATTCTACATGTCCAATTACTTTTGGGTCTGTTAAAATTTTACATGTCCAATTACTTTTGGGTCTGTTCAAAATTATTATTATTATTATTTTTTTTTACATGGAAATCCTCTCTTGTCTTAAACATTACTTTAAGCAGATTCCACCAAAGGGCAAGCTTTAACCCCTTATCTACACTTCCCTCAATCCTGTTTTTATGTTTCTTTTCATATTATTTTTCTTACATTATATTTACATTGGATCCAATCACTTATCTACGTGCACCTCGATTATTGTATTTTTTATTTACTAGCTAGCTGCATCAGGGGGTCTCTTGTCATTTTATCATTTTGTTCCCTGTTCAACCCTGGAATTTTGTGTACTCCTCCTTCCACGATTATTTTAGGCTGCATATCTAAACTACCATTTTGAATGCCTTATCCTATAGCATTTTATACCTAATTAATCTAATCTGTTCTGCATCGCCTCTATACCCTAATGCCTTATCCTACAGCATTTTATATTTACAAGTTACAACTTACTGTGGTACTTTTGGCATTAGTGCACCTGCACGACATAACCATGTATGTCTCACCCCCCCAGGATTTGCAGATTGAAAAACGTTGTGAAGACGTCTCTCAAAATGTTTTGCCTGGCGGGGTTCCGCAGTTTATTTGCATTATGTTTTGGGTACCCCATGTGTTCGACCATAGATGTTTCTAAAACATTAGGTCTCACTCATTTAGCAATTTACTTTATATTTAACGTCTTATCTCTCTTATTTATAAATTCATCAATTGTCAACCGGCTAAGGGATCTTAATGGGCATATATATCTATACACCGGTCGGTTCCGTCCCTACGTAAGCACCTTATCACATGCAGTTGGTTTGGGTATTTGTTGGCATTATTTTGCGAGCGGCCGCCGTCAGCGGCTGCTGTCTACCTCCTTTGCAACGCGTTGGCAGATAGCAGACGTGCCGTTGGGGGGCTCACTCCTATGTCCAATGGGTTAAAAGACACTACATGTGTTGCCTGTCACTACCCTCGGGTGTTGAAAAAGCTTATCCAACACGTCAGTTTTTAGGTAATCCCAGTTGTTTGGAGTTGCTAATCTCCAATTCTAATTAAACAGATACAATGTGTCATCAACGTACACCTAATGTGTTTAAACATTTGACATTGCAATGTAAGACAGAGTGTAACGTCTTACCACATATATGAAAAATAACAAAATAGAAGAAGCCGCTCTTTATGTGGCTTCTTCCAGGCATCCATCACATTCTAAAATCAATTCACATTCCCAGACTCCAGTCTTACTCCCCCTGTTAACATATTCTAAACAACATCTTTTAAGAGTATATACATATATACAGGGTTCTCCTCATCATTTCTATTAAAATGACTTCCACTCTCTGCCATCAACATTGCTACTGTGCCAAGAATGGTATGCAATTGGCTCACCTTTTGACCTGGCACCTTCCCTGGTTTCTCAGTCGGGCTTGGACAGCTACCTTGTAAAGAACCCGGAACGTGTCCTGATGTCAATCAGGTCGACAACTCAGACAGATTGGTGTAGTTCGTCTTCTTTAGTTTTGGCCTCCGAAACAATGGCAGTCAATCTGTTTGTCACACAGCTGTATGATAACAGGTCTCCAAACAATGTCTCTGTTAGTGTATCTATTGCTGTAGTTCTTTCTCTCAGCTGTAGGTCTTCCTCTCAGATTTCTCTCAAGACAGCCACCTTCAGCCCGTTCTCCAAAACAGCAGATACAATGTTGTTGGTCTCCAGGAAAGTCGAAGTCAAAATTAACAAAAATATTGAGTGTATTCGTTGGGCGCCATATTGTTGAATGTTAAATTCAGGCTTGGTAAGATCTTTGTTGAAATGATGGTTTCAGGAGTCAGGTTGCGGTTGAAATAGAATGTTTAATCAAGTACTTCTCGTTACGGAAACAGGGTCATCATAACAAGGCATCTAAGACGGATTCTGGGAAAAATGCCCCGAATGCTCTTATGGATCTGGCTTATATAGCCTTTGCATTGTTGTTGCACATACCTTCTAGAAGGTTCTCCTCAACTCGTGCTGGTTACCTCACTTCTATCTACGCAGGTTACTATCTCTTAATGTAAAGGCCACTGCTCCTAACCTTGAGTGTCCATACTACTTAGTGCACTCCTTTCTGAATAACTCAGTTACCCTTATCTGTCTAATGTCCTGTCAGTAAAATATCCTGTTCTATTAGTCTGAATGGCATCTACATGTATTAGACCTGTGATGGAATTACAGTCTAACCTACAATGGTTCATATAGTTATAAGCAGTCTAAAATATAACAGAGTTATAAGTTATAAGTCCTAAGCCATAAGCTAAAGCTTATTCTGATGTTATAATATAAGATTGTAATGGTTCTCTCTCTGTACTACGTCATCGTTGGCCTCCCTTCCTTCATCTCCTCTCCTAAAGGAAAGTCTTATCTTGACCCTGAACATGTCTCCCTGTCTGTAACATGTAATGTTCCTACAACAGGCCCTTACTAATAGCCATATAACTCTCTCATCTAGTAATACCATTCCAAACTGTTCAAACTGTATTTAAACATGATTATATAGAATATAATTATCAACAGGGTGTACTCACTTTTGTGAAATACTGTATATGCATACATCTATATAATGGATATGCATTATATGAAATAATGTATATGCGTATCTCACTAAATGTAAATTTGCTGTATTTGTATCGGTACTTTACTTGAGTATATGTCTGTCTGCCAACGTTGGACTTTACTCCACTACATTTTATCACAAAAATGTATGCTTTAACTTCTTTACATTTTGAAAAAACATGTATATTACTCCCTACAAAATTGTGAAAATGACTCGTATTAGAGGGAAGGCGCAAACAAATAATTAACAAAATATCTGTCTGAATCCCAATATGTATACTACATACCAAAACTACGTACTGCGCAGGTGGTGGTAAAGTATGTACTATTAAGTACGTAGTAAGTGAGTATGCTAGCATTGGGACATACCAACACATCATAATGTTGCGTCTAAAATTAGACCACTTCGCATCTAAAATTAGACCACTTCCAGCAATGAAGCCCGCAAAGTTTGAAAATTGAACATTTGGCACAACCTGTTCGTATTTCATAACTTAATAAACTTAATTTAATATTGGTACAATAGCAAAAAAATCATGTAATGACACATTTATTATTACCTACATTTTGGATACTTAGATTTAAACACAGCCAAAGAAGGACCGGCTTCGGGAAACCCCTCCTATTCTGAGTCGCAAAGGATTGTGGGCTATATCAGCCCAAAAAGCATGCAGGGTTGCATACTTCAAAAATCCATCAGGGGACTTCTGACATACTATATTTGCGTACTATGGTTTGGGACATACTAACCGTAGTTTGGCATACAGTATGCATACTATGCATATTGAGATGCAACCTCTGTGAATTCATTATTCAAAACTTGACCCAGTCATTTCATTTTGAGTCAATCCAATGTGAAACCCCCATAGACCATAAATAAAAGGAAACCCCCCACCCAATGAGAGCAGCGGTGTCGTCCCGAGTATACAGAAGTATAAATATAATTTATATAATGCATTATCATATACTATTTTTTTCAGTAGTCAGAGCAATTGGTATACTTGTTTTCACCTCTCCATCATTTACATATTTCTTTTTAATCCCCATTTAACATATCCAAACAGTTCAGTGGAGCGATATGTTCTATGAATCAGCTTACAACATTAACTTGTATTAACACTTTAAGCGCAGCTGTGTGCACCGCGGGAGGGATACGCATGACTTTTCAATAAATTTAAAATGTCCAGCACACCTTCAGCAGTTATTTGTTATGTCAGTGACAGGAGTCTGCCACGCAGGTACACTCACTAACCAAGCAGCCTTAAGTTGACTTTTAGGTTGACAAAAGCCAAACAATCGATTTGTTAGCTAACCAGTCAGCTAAATATCACAGGCCTATTATGAATAATGCTGTTTATTGACAATACATTGTTTGTGTTCACAACAAAATGTGTTAGCATTGAATGTAATAGATTTGTGTCACTTTACTAGGATTTTAGTTTGTGAAGGACTAATTTTGGAAAGCCTTTCACATTTGTATCATAACCTATTGATGTTGTAGGTCAAGTAAATAATAACACTTATCAAATAGTCTGTGTCTTGGTTGTGTTAAAAGGTAATTTCAGGCTTGATAAGATCTTTGTTGAAATGATGGTTTCAGGAGTCAGGTAGTGGTTGATAATAGAATGTTTAATTAAGTACTTCTTGTTATGGAAACAGGGTCATCTCATAACAAGGAAATCAAGACGTGGTGTGAAAAAAATGCCCCGAATATTCATATGGAACTGTGATATACAACCATAGCATTGTTGTTCACACACCTCCTAGACGAATCTCCTCAGACACGTGACTGTCTCGTGTGCACATGTGCTGGTCACCTTAACTTCTGTCTTAGCGTCTAATCAACTGGCCTTGCTAGTTGTTTATCAAATAACTCAGTAACCCTTATCTCTCTAATGTACTGTCAGTAAAATGTCCTGTTCTATTAGTCTGAATGGCATCTACATGTATTAGACCTGTGATGGAATTACAGTCTAACCTACAATCTTAAAATCCTCCAAAAGGCCTCAACTATAGCTATAGAACTCTCTCATCTAGTAATACCATTCTAAACTGTTCAAACTGTATTTAAACATGATTATATAGAATCTACTTCCCAACAGTTGTAATTGTTTTATGTGGGGTGCCTTTGTTTTTCTAGGTTTAGCACATGCCATTCAAAAGTTCTGTGAATGGCCCTGCTCTAGACCAGTGTTTCTCAAACCTCTCCTCAAGGACATAATCTTTACATTTATGGGGCAAAACTGTAATAAGTATGTTTAAATAAGAGAGACAGCTTGGGCCAACCTGATGGACTACGCATAACCTGCATTTAGTATCTTCATCATTAGAGAACTTCATTCAACTGGAATATTTGTTTGTAGAAGCCTAGGCTATTGGTTGCATTCAAGTCCCATCATTTTATTGTATGCTTTTTTCTTTGTTGTTAACTTACATAAGGAATTCCTTTATATTTGATAGTATTTTAGTGTGGTGTCAACAATTAATTGCCAGTTAATTTTCACCATATGCTGATAAATGCATGTTTTATAAGGCTACTTGTCGACACAGCTATGAACATTGTGACTAAACTATACAGTGGGTAAAGAAAAGAATAACCCCCCTGTAAAATAATCACATTTTGTTGCTCTGCAGCCTGAAATGAAAACAGACAGACACAGTTTTAGTTTCATTCAGCTGTATGTACAACTCATAACATCCAATTGAAAGATATTAACTAACTTGTCAGAAAAAAGCAATTACAAATTAAAAAACAGAATCACTGGAAAAAAAAATCACCACCCCCCTCCCAAAAATGACTTGTAAACCCAACCAGGTGTAGATAATCACCTTCTCAATAGCACACAAAGCCAATTAACTTTCAACTGTGATCAGCTGGGGTCATTTTGATTAGCTCAGCATGAAACAAGCTTGTCCTGAAGCGTTTCAGTCCTTGGTAGTGCAACTGAAGACAACAATCAACTATGGGTGGCAAGGCATTGTCAAAAGATCTATGGGATAAAGTTGTGGACAGCAGGCCCGTCACGACAAAGCAAGCAAATCAAGCAATTGCTTGGGGCCCCGAGCTGGCCTGGGGCCCCAAGACAACGACTGGTTAAGAATAAAATGCAACAACAAACTGTGTGAGCGCCCCTTTGATAGTCAATGCAGTAAAGTGCAATGACACTGTTATCGGGATCCCCCTCAAGGGGCCCCTCTCGATCTCTGCTGCCGGCAAAATACAAAACATTCTCTGTCGGCAGTCATCAGGAATCGAAATTATGATTCAGGAAGCCAGAAAAGGAAAAAGAGAAAGGAAGAGGAGGATAAGAAAAAAACAAGATAGTGGTAAGTGATAAATTACACTGGATAAAATAGCTCTAATTGTCTTGGTGTAATTTTGCAGCCGGTAGGCTAGCAAAAATATGTTTATGTTAGGTAACGTTACCTGTAACCTGCCTGAGGGCAAATGCTGCTTGTAACGAACAGGTAGTGCAACTTTTTTTTGAAAGGATGGTTACATACTACTGTAATATGTTTTTTACGGGATAGGGAAGACGCAGATCTGTTCCAGAATCACTGTTTATCGTATTTAATGACATGACATTGCTATAGCTTTGTAATAAGTTTTGATGAAATTGGCATAACAATAGCATGTTATACTAACTATTCCACCATGATAATCTATTTACCAAATAGGGGTTAGGAAAACCACACAATAAATTCCGTGCATCAAACATTAGCTTGGGATGTTTTTAAGCATTAGTAACCCTTAACAAAGTGTTAGAAATATCTGGTCCGTCCATCTATGTAATGTTTATAGATGTTTTAAAAATGGTTTCTTAAAGGTTTACACATTTTTAATCATTACCTGATACCTAATATATTACATGATAAATATAATGTGTGTTACCATAAACTGTTCATTTACAGCACGACTTATAATTAGTAAACATTTAATTATACGCAAGTATTTGCACTTTAAACATTTTTTATGCACAGTTTATGCAACAGCAGTTTATGCACTGTAAACCTTTTTTTATTTAGATAAAATGTGGGCAGGGGCGGCGGCAGGGTATGGCTTGGTTGGGCTACAGCCCTACCAAGAATTGTGTTTGCCCCACCTTAGCCCAGGGTTGGACTGGGACCAAAAATCGGCCCTAGCATTTTGGCCCAGACTGGCCCACCACAAGATCACAAATACCACCTGTTCTTGCACTCCCCTGAATATGTATACCAACTCCTACTCCTTAAAACTACTAACGCCATGTAATGAGTATGCAAGAATCAGTGGGAATCGACACATTAAATACTGTATATCAAAAAAGTGGTGTTGAATAAATTGTAAACTTAACCAATCAGAAAGCATGCAGGTGAACTCCTTAGATAAATCCTTTAAAAAAATCAGTAGAGGACATTTTGTCTGTGTGTGTGTGTAACAGAGAGAGAGAGAGAAAACAGAGAAGGATAGTAAAATATTGATCATTGATTGATAAAAGTAAGTTTATAAACTGACATGAGAAAGGATGATCCAATGATCACTGTTTACCAAACAAAGTGGTGTTGAATACATTTTAAAATCAGAAAAGTATAGGTTAAAGGCAAACTTGAAATTAACACCGGTGATTTAGAGCAATTAATACGAAGGAGTTAAGCTCTTCCCTGTGACAGGCAGTTAAGCCTAGCGTTTTCATGAAAATCGTGTTGAACATATTATTTAGAACAGGGGTGTCAGTGCACTCTTTGCAGAAGCAGAATGTTCATGCATGGTGGGTCATCTCTACACATCTCTACCAAACATAATAGCAAACTTGAGTTAGACACCTGTGATTTACAACAATTTGCTCTAATACAGGCAGTTGGGCCTGGAGTTTGGACCAGAATCACTTTGCATAATTGTTGTTTAGAATAATTTAATGAACACAATAACATGAACAATGGTGTGTTGATTAAATAATTCTGAATAACATGTTATTCACAACTCACAGGTCAAACTGCCTGAAGTAGGTTATTCCCTGTAAGACAGTTAGGAGGGTGAGTTTTCATGAAGATAGCTTTGAACAATTGTTATTAAGAATATTTTTATTAACACAAAAGCTTGAGTATATACTAGATTCAAATTTTCTCAACAACTGTCTGGGCAGATGGAATGTACCTGATGTCAAGCCATTATGGCAAGACCTGTGCGCACGTGCATCAACATTGAAAGAAAGGGTAAGCCCATCCTGTTTCGTAGGCAGGGATGGACTGGGAAAAAATTCGGCCCGGGACTTTGGATGGAGCGGCCGGCGGTGGGGGGGGGGGGTTGGCGCGCGCGTGTGCGAGCGTGTGCACTGTATCTGTCGCTCCCCGCGTTCGTCAATCATTCATTCTGGGTTTCTCCTCATTTGAATATAGAGGAACTCTCTCTCGATTTGACGGCCGGGCCAGAGCGCAGTTTTGCGGATGCAACAGCCTGTCCATTTCAGCCTACTGTCACTTGTTTTAATACGTCCGACCAGCCGTCAAAGTAAAATGTGACGGCCCGTTTGGCCCGGAATGGACCGGCCGTTCGGGAAAACTCCCGACACTCCCGATGGCCAGTCTGCCCCTGTTCGTAGGTCATCTTTCAGCAGTGTCACTTGAGAAAATGCTCTTTCAACTGGACCGTTGGATATGGGGAGGGT